>MU751073.1:0-15166 GCA_026770625.1 Nicotiana glauca | reverse complement strand
CACCCACCCACTTCCCCACCCCTTTATCTACAGACGAATCTAGGATCTAAAGTCATTGGGTTCAAAATAAGTGCAATCTTATCATATCTACACATTTAGATATTTTTGGCATATGTATACATAGTTCACACAGAAACATAATAGGTTTACTTAAACTCAGCCGCTATCCCTACTCCCATATTTATACATGCATGACAATATATACATGGTTAATGTAAATATATGCTATGTTTTCTTCAGGTATTAGATGTGACAAAGTTTTTGGAAGAACATCCTGGAGGAGAAGAAGTGTTGATTGATTCAGCTGGAAAAGATGTTACTAAAGAGTTTGAAGATATTGGGCATAGTAAAGTTGCCAAGAACTTGCTCTTAAAATACCAAGTTGGATATATTCAAGGCTACAAAATGCCAGATGAGTCTGAGCTTGATCTCAACTTAGTTACTGATTCTTTCAAAGAACCAAAGGCCAAAGAAATGAAAGCTTCTGTGATCAAAGAGGATCGCCAGCCCAAGTATATGATTTTTGTTGAGTACTTTGTGCCATTCTTGGTTGCTGCCTTTTTCCTCTATTATCGCTATCTCACTGGAAATCTCCAGCTTTGAGCTCCAAAAACAAAGGAATTATAACGTTTGTTTATCATTAATAATTTATTGTTTTTTTTCCTTTTTGTGTTTTATGTCAACCTTCAAAAAGGGAAAAGCATACATTGCAAATTGTGTCCAAAAAAATGGAGGTTTTGGGTTGTTAAGAGAGGTGATTTGGAAAAATGTATTCTTAATTTATTTACGGAAAAAGCCTAAAAATGCCACTCAACTTTCAGAAATGGTCTATCCATGTCATCCGTTAAAAAAATGTTCATTTCATGCCACTGCTGTTAAAGAAATGACCCATCCATGCCATTATGGACTAACGGCAGTGGCATGGATGGGCCAAATAAAAATTGAGTCGTTAGTTAATAATGGCATGGATGGGTCATTTCTTTAACGTCAGTGGCATGGAAATAGCAATTTTTTAAAGGATGACATGGATAAACCATTTCTGAAAGTTGAGCGGCATTTTTAGGCTTTTTCCGATTTATTTATTGGTCATCCAAGAAAGCTGGAGTTAGTTAAGTGTGATTCTTGTTCAGCCATTTGAAAGTACACCATCATTTTCATTTCCAGAGCTTATAAAAAAAAATTAATATGAGATGATAGTTTTGCTAAAAGCTTAATGTTAGCAAATGGAACGCGCAAGGCAAAACTATTAGGGGTCGTTTGGTAGGATGTATCAGAATAGTAGTACTAAATATGATGTGTTAGTAATGTTAGAATTAGTAATCTTGGGATTAGTTATGCATTGTATTATTTTTTTTTAAAATACATGCATGTTATTTCTAATACATCAAACCACACAGCTGGTAAAAAATAACCCAGCACAACTAATCCCAATTTATATGGCGGTGTTTGATTAGGCGTGGAGTTTAAGAAAGAAAGGAAAATTTTTGAAACTTGTGACCTAGAATAAACCATAAATATTTGTATGATTATAAATCATCTCAAGTAGGAAGTTTGAAGTTCAATTATTTCAAAATAAAGAAGTATGCATTCTATTTGGCAAGACAAAAGAGGAAAGTATGATATATATGAATTGGGAGAGGAGTATTTGCTTACAAAAATACCCTCCACATTCTTTGAAAAGAATTTGGAAAAGGTTTTGAAGGGCGATTCTGTCTTTACACATGCTTATCCATGTATTAAATATCTTGGTATTGCTTAGGGATGGACCGGGTTGGTTCGATTTTTATCAAAACCGAACCAAATCAACTATATCGGTTTGGATTGGTTCGGTTTTGTCGGATTTTTCGGGTTTTCGGGTTTTTTTGTTACATGAATATTATTTCAATCTTACTTTGTTAAAATTATAGATAAGTCTTTGATAAGTGAATATATGTTTAGTAAATATGAAAAAAATTGCAAATATATGATCTATTAATATATTCTAGTGGAAGAATTTTTTTAGTAACACATGATAGTTATTTTCTTAGTCGTCTAACAATAATTTTCGTTAATTTACACTTTCAAGGTTAATTCATGAGAGAATCCCAAATATTTCTACATTTTATTTACTATAAAGTCTTAAAAATATAAATAAAATTTATATATTTATATGACGGTTTGGTTCGGGTTTTTTCACTCAATACCTAATCAGGTTTTTTAATCGGTTTGATTTGGTTTTTTGGTTTGGTGTGGTTTTCCGGTTCGGTTTGAATACCCCTATCAACTATTGCTAATGCCATGATTTGCTATATATAAGAATAATCTTGAATAGGGTATATAACTAATACAAGTATCAGTTATACATAGGTCAAAAAACACTATCAAACCAGAGATTACTAATACTAAAGCTAATACATGTATTATGTTCTCTAATACAAAGCTAACACATGTATTATGTTCTCTAATACATCCTACCAAACGACCGCGACTACTATTACTTTTTCTACTTGCTAGATTTTTTTTATTTTTGGCTAATGACCCCTTGTGTACTTATTTGCTAGTTGCTAATGCTTGTATTTTTATCATTCGAGTATACTCAGCAAAATGAAATCGTACACTGAATGTGAGTCCAAATTTGTCGCAAGACATTCCATTAAAGATTTTAGGGACCCAGGAGCAACTACATTCATATTGCCTCTATAATTATATCCACCCAATATACAAGTGCATTAATGTGTTTAATTTGCTTGGTGGACATGAGCAATATGCACAATTGGCATTAAGAATGGTAAGAAGTTTATACCCATAAAGGGAAAGGAAAAAAAAAACACATTGTAGAAACATACAGAATCAATGGACAATACAATAATATACATGATTTAGCAAGTCAAATACAACTAAGCTCTTTCATTTTTGTGGATGCAGTATTGAATCAACACCACCTGTAATCCACAACATTCATATCATAATACAACAGAATTTGGCCTCCATTAAATCGCACCGTCGATGAGGAGCCAGGAAAGAGGTTAAGGTATTAGTACAAGTATGTTGAGATACCAGCACCACCTTTGCCATGTCCTGGACATAATTACACCTTTCCTCTTTAAGGTAATGCCAAAACTGATTGCACTTGGCCATTCTCCTCAGGTTTTTTCAACGCTGCAACCTTATTGATTGCGCGGAGACAAACAATGACTCATCGCTCAGATTGTATGGACGGCAACTAATACTGCAGCAGGAAAAAATAATTATTCAGCCACCTCGCTAGCAAATGAAACTCAGATATATGTGACTGAGACACGGTTTCAATGTAAAGCTGCTGTAACAATGCATCACCAATACGAGCATACACTATATATACAAGGCCAAATATTGTAAAATATACATGAAATAGCTCTACATAATACTGTAGAATTCAAAAATAAAGAGTATACACTATACCAGAGATGTTAAGGTAGGTTGGGTTATACTGATTAGTATTCAAAAAAGAAGTAGCAACATTCAAAACATCCTACCAATTATCAAATTGGTTGCTTCAACAAGACCATAAAAAGCTACTTTCATTTCTTTTTCATTTTTTCTCAAGAAAGATGGTATCTAGGCCAGCTTACACGCGCCTCGACTACTTGACCGGGTACCTGCTACCCTCCCAACAACACAGGTACCGGGTAAAGAGCTACTTCTATTTCTTTTAACCAACACATGTGGCTGAGAAAATAGAATGGATAAAAACCACCAACAAGAAGATAAGCACTTGGTGTAAAGAGGGCTATAGTCTGCCCATGCTCAACACTCTCTAATTTAATAGGTCAACATGGAGCACAAAATGAGTAAAATAAAGTGTATTACTCCATTTTTTTATGAAGAAAATGTATTACTCCATTGGAACAATGAGGAAGAGACTAGCAGACAAAATCAATCAAGAAAAAGATAAATCATAGTTTAATCATTAATGAGCACCGTCTTGCAAACATGTATTAAGTAAATTAGATAGTGGTGGTGAGGTTGATGTCTGAGGTAATCGGTAATGAGAATTTCTGCACCACTGTACTTTGCATCAATATTTTATGATGCTCTTTTGGTCCTGTTAGGGGGAGGCGAGAAGGCAAAAAACAAACTCAATAACGTATTGAAAGATTCAGTGGCATTTACTACAGAGACAACCACAAAATGATGATAGTTGGGATCCCATCACAGATGTGGCAGTCGATTTGTGAAGTCACTAATTGTTTTGGTGTCTGCAGATACTGGCTGCTATTCTACACAGGAAATAATGCATGTGAAACTACAAAGCAGGTAATCTTTCTTCTTTTTCTTTCTTTTGGTTGGAAGGAGCGGCCGTAAGGAGAAAAGTGTTTTCTGTTCAGTAGACCTCTCTATTGTGGAATATCTATTAGGGGCCTGTAGCAGAATCAAGGAAAGGAGCTTAACTAATGGAAAAGCTGCAATCCAGTAAAATTACGGGGATATAAAAGGTAATTACCTTTTGACTAATTTCCTCACTCTCTTACTTGGTGCAAGTACCAATTTATACAAAAGATATCTAAGTTCAACTTTTTGTCTTCCTTCATTACTGAAACTTTCTCTCAGAAACCTCACTGTGTTATCTTGCTGCCTCTTGTACATAAACAAGATGTAAATCAAGTTCATTCCGATTATCATTAGTCATACTGTGACGAAAAGAAAAGTAAAGGAGTGGAACCCGTGAAAGCTTTCACCAGAAAAGAAAAAAATAAAATCCAGTTTATCAAACTCTAAACAGAAGATAAGTATACTTCCCAATAATGCAAATCTTGCTCAAAAGAGAATGACACTATACACTTTGAGAAGTTTTTCCCTTTCTAGTGGAGACAAGTCTGGAGGGAGAGCCTTTGCATAACCCTAGAGTTGCTCCTTTGGTAACTTATAAGCCATGGGTTCGAAGCGTGGAACAGCAAGCTGCATACGGCATACACCCACTCCCCCCTACCCAGCAGGGGCTGGTAGCACTTCAGGCACTGGGTAAAACTTTATTAGCAGAAGACAAGTGTAAATGCAGACTGAGCTCTAACACCCTTCACTCCAATCCACAAAAATTTTGGGAAGGCAACTTTTTTTAGAAGGCCCAATCAATTAAATTTTTTGTAGAGGGAACTATTATAAATGAACAGTACCAGTGATAAAAATAAGTTAAGAAAGCAACAAGCCAGTATTGGCTGACATATGTCATGAATTTAATCACTACAGTAAGACTTCAGCCAAAAAGAAAAAATGCAAGTTATATAAATGAACAAACCAAAAAAGGAAATTCAAGTTGTTACTCGAGCTATTATGTTACTGAGCATGAAGAGAAAAAATTTGTGGTTGATTTTAGATTAGATGAACAAATATCATCACTACAAGGAAAGTCGGTTCTCTGTTTTGGCAAAGGCTGCTAGGTGGAGGAAAGCATCCAGCTTTTATGACAACTGGCTGTGATAATTTGCTGTAAATGACTTTCAATCCAATATACACTTGAGAGAAACGGCCCTCTTATTTTAATAATTGTATCCACAGAGATCCCTCTACTCCAAGGTAGGGGTAAGGTCTACGTACACACTACCCTCCCCAGACCCCACTAAGTGGGATTATACTGGGTTGTTGTTGTTTTATCCACAGAGATCCCACTTGGAGCTTTTTCATAGTAATTAATAGTTCTATATGTTGTATATGAATGACTTCTATCCACCGGGAAATAGAAGAATCGGTAACCTAAAATAATAATCCGCAAGCAAGCTCAAAACAGGTAAAAAAGGTTTGAAACTGAAGCATCTATGGCACAGACCACAAGTTATCTAGTCTAGCTACCGAATAGGATCTTGTGATCCAGAAATCTCAACAATATCTATTGATAATTTTCCCAATCCAGAAGAAATGAAGATAAACCTCAGCAGCGAGAGAATACACAATAAAGATTTATTTTTCTTAGTTCTTCAAAAGCTGTTTCTAGGTGAAAGAATCAACAAAAGGTTAAATTGATGAAAGAAGAGTCAGTTAGCAGACTCACCAATCAGGAAAATGAGAAGAAACACTGAGAAAACTATTCGAACAGGTCGACGATATTGCATGTAATACTGAGACCTTTGCAGCTGGCGCTGAATGGCACCATACCAACCATAGAGTTGCTTATCATAGCATTCATCACAACCATCAAGGCAACTCTTATTCCTCTCATAGCATGTGTTTACGCCCTGCAATAAAAACAGTATCTCATCACATTAACATCATTTATTGATATAAAAAATATAAGACTATTTCTGGATCATTGATAAATACTCCACTTGTGCCAACTGACTGAATATGATTCTTTTCTAACAGTCCAACTGATTTTATATAGTTTGGAGCTTTAAGTTAAATCATCAAAATACTAATCATGATCTTTTATGGACATACTTTGAGTATATATAGACAGGGTTATTTTGTAGTTTTGCTTGTTCAGATTCCCATTTTCAAGTATTGAACTAACTGATATTTATAACACAAAATAATGAGAATTTCGACATTGTAATAATATAAAATGGTCCAAAGAAAGTCATGTATTCCAAATTTGGATACTGTAAGAACAATATATCACCCTTGTCAGTGGCTGAGTCCGCGGTAATATATTGTCAGCTTCTTGGTGATAATCTTGGTTGGACTTCAACTTTCTGTAACCATTCTTGGACCATTTTAACTCCTTAACAGATTCCACGGCATTCAACAATCCCTGGTAACTGGGAATTTTGCGAGGAGGTGGTGCAGGTTCTTTGACGGAGATATCATCACCGACTGCAATCTGCCATGCACCAATATCAGCACTAGCACTTGCTGTTCTCCGGTGGCCCAGAAACTTCTCGTCCATGGCCTCACCTCGAACACCATCCACTGAATGAGTAGGATTCTCTGAACACTCTAGCAATGATTGATTTGCAACCTCTTCGGACTTGGCTGTTTGTAGCTCTATTCCATGTACTTTTGCATAATTTATGTCCGCAGAAGAAGTGGACGGCCCAGATAGAAATGCAGCAAGTTCATCGACTTCTCCCTCATCCAAGCGCACCCACGGAAGTGGTGGCTTGCCTTGTGAAACAGCTGATTCATTAAGAGAATTTTCAACTTTCTTAATCTGACTGTCGATTGCAATAACAAATTCGTTGTGTCTATCTCTTGCATCATCAGCAGAATTACTATTGTAGCTCGATCTAACTGCCCGTTCAAATTCCTCCAACTGCATTGCAATTCCATCCAACAAATTAAACTAAGATCTTACCCTTTATGCACATACACCAACATTATCCCTTACACAAGATATATGCACAATAAAATCACTTCTTGACTTCATTTTTCAAGGGGTTGGGGGTTCCTACCTGCCATTTAGCAGTGCCAAGGGTAGTCCTAAGGTCCCTGCGAAGAGCGTCGCAATTCCAACTACCTGAAGTATCCTTCAACGCATGAATCCATGTCCTATAAGTTGATTCCATTCTTGAAATTGAAAACAAAATCTATGTCAGTGAAAAATACAAAACCCAACATGTCAAAACCAATAAAGTTTAAACCTTTGCATCACTAACCATCAATAATTCATAGATAATACAAGAAAACACCAACTTAAATGATGATTCTAACAAAATCAACGCAGACCCACGAAAACAAATTAGAAAAATATGGGAATTAAAGCGGAAAAACAGTATTTACCTGTCGGCAGATTCTTGAACCTCTTCTGCAGCAGAAAAGAACGGATCTTTCTCCCATCGATCAAAATGCGATGCCATATCTTCCAAATATTACTTCCAATATTTATCACCAAAAGAGAAACTTTTCACCCAAAAATGAGCAAAATTAATTTTCCCGAATCAATAAATCATCCAATAATGAATGAATCCAGGTGTATTTTCGATCTGCACATGCTGGGATCAAACCCAGATTAAAAAAATCTTTTCTTTTTTCCTTAATTAAAATACATCTGTTGATAAGAAGGTGCTTTACCCAACAACCGAAAAAAGTGTTGGTAAGAAGAAATAGGTAAAAAGTAAGCGTCAAAAACAGAGCTGTTTGTGGCGCACGCCCGGAAATAGAGCTGGGGAGAGTTTCGAGGAGAGAGGGGGCTATATGTGGAGAGCAACGACGTCGTTTCGGGGAGAATATGTGTGTGTAAAACAATAAGGAATTTGTCGAGTTTGGTTTAACTTAGCTTTGGATGGCCAATGGATTTATTCAAGAGAGTTCCACTAGCATTTTTGTGTTGCTCCCTTCTGGTCCAAAATAAGTTAACTTTTAGTTATTTTTATACATATTAAGAAATGTATTTTTTAATATTAATTAGCAATAAAATTAATTATATTAATTTTTACTATCTTTTTATATAAACACTTCTAACACATACTCTAACAGTATTTACTCAAAGGGCAATATAGGAAAAAAAATAATTGATTCATTCTTGAAATTTAGAAAAATAACTTATTTAGGATCACAAAAAAAGATCAAAAAATTACTTATTGGATCGGAGGGAGTACTACATAGTGGAAATCATTTACTAGAAAATCCATTTAGCACAAGCCAATTATCTAGGAAAACTGCGATTATGTTTTTATATATATTCCGTCTTTTTTAACTTATGTGACATAATTTAATTTCATAGAAAATTAAAAAAGAAAATACTTGTAAAATTCATGGTATTAAATATGTCGTAATAGTTTTGTAGTTATAACTTATAGTAATATTTTTAAAATTTGTAGCCTTAAACTTTTTGTACAATAGTTGTATGGTTAAAATCTTTTGATTAAGAACAAAATAAAATTTTAAAGTTAAACACTCACAAAATAAGAAATAGTCATTCTTTTTATGAGGCCACATGTATGGAGCTTATATAAGGGAAAAAAAACTCAGAATTCATGTTGAAAATCAACACATGAATATGATTACATACTTTTATTATCGGCAAAATACATAAGTTGCCATCCGAACTATGGACCAAATCCCCGTTACACATTTTCTGATGACGAAAATTATTTTACACACTCAACCCTTCAGAAGTGTGTCTAATACACATTACTTTTGACCAAGTAAGTTGCACGCGAAAGGAGCGCGTAAAGAGATAAAAAATCAAAATCTACAGCTTTATTTGAACGGTGTAGATTTGACTTAATTGATCCAATGGCCTAAATAATTCTTTTTTTTTAATACTTTTCTATCTTTTACCAACAAAATACAAAAAAAATAACAAAAAAATTACACACTAATACCATCGTCCTCAACCCCTTTTCCGGCAAACTAGACTAGCCGGAAGGCTTGAGCAAGAGATTGACTCCTAAGTGCCTCGGTCTTTCACATTTTCACCCGTGCTTCCAATGCCATAGATTTTTAGTGAGACCCTCTTCTATTTCTTCTTTTGCTGGTCAGAAATTGAAACTCTAGCCTGTGAAAACTTTGGGTATGTCGCCAAATTTTTTTGATGAGTATTTTCTTCTGAGTTCTATCTGCCATGGCTGCCGAGCTTTCGAGAAGGAATCATTGCACAATTTTACCAGAAGCAAAATTCTGACTAGTAGCTTCTTAGCCCAAACACCACCGACATTAGCAGACCCATTACAAAGTACCAAATCAAAATCTAAAGTACCAAATCAAAATCTATATATCCATTTTCAGCCATTATTCTGATATTCTTTTAATAGTAGCAAGATATTTAGGAGTCCTAATTGAAGAAGAAAGAATGTTAGAGATGGTGAAAGGAGGGGACGTGTGGGGGTGGAGAAGAAAAGAGACGGATGGGTCAGGTTAAATTAAATATAAGGGTTAAGTTAAAAATGAGTGGGTGGGGTTTAATAATTATAAACGGCCTAAAGTCAAACGCGTGCATTATATAGATAGAGTTTTTACTTGTCCTGGTAAAAAACGGTGTGCATTTGACACACTTTTGAAAGGTTGAGTGTGTAAGATAATTTTCGCTGTCAGAAAGTGTATAACAGGGATTTGGTCCATAGCTCAGATGTCAACTTATGCATTTTGCCTTTATTGTCTGTTTGAGAAAAATGAAAAGCGGTATTGGGTTTATATGGTTGCGAAATATGTCAAAATAGCTAGGTTAGCCAGTTTTTTAAACCAGTAATTAAAAAATAGTTATTATTTGTCAAGTTATTTAAAAATAGCAACTATTTTATGAGGAGATAAAATTTGGATAATAATATCTTAGCTGAAACACGGAAAGTTCCAGCATAATATGTTGGATTATAAAGCTCATCGTATAAACTTACAACATATTATTTTGAAAATCCAGAACATTATAAAATTCCAACACATTATATTGGAATCTCATATGTAAAAAAATTTGAATCCCAATGTTGGATTTTTTTTTTCGAACTTGTAAGGGGTTCTTTTGTTTGGTTTGATTTTTACGACTAAATTTCAATTATTTTTAAAATTATGACTAATTTTTAATTAGCAGTTATAAATAAAGTTATTTCTTATATTAGCCGGAGAAATTTGCATTTAATCATTAGATATCCACTATTCGAAAGGGAGGAAACTTGAAATATTATCAAATTAACGTCATAGAGTCATCCTAAAACCATTCCTTTTATTGTGTCAAAAATTTTTTCTGTTTCAAAAAACGAATAAATCGACACTTCTCCTTGTGAAAGAAAGGAATGGAGGGCATCTAAAGCAAACAAGATTAGCAATAACTTTGGTTAAAAGATTTATGGGGTCCTCCAATTTTTGTGAATGTGTCAATTATGCTCTTAGACTTTTTTTTTTTTTTTTTTTTTTTTTTTTTTTTTTTTTTTTTTTTAATCTTATCTTATCAACCATTGTCACACCTAGCATTATTCAACCACCTTTTTTATGTATGGGAAAAGAAATACTACCATCTTTGTCAACTTTGTTTGAGTTGACCGCTGAAAAGGAGAGAAGTGTTTTGCGCAAAGTGGCTCTATAATTGGTTTGACGTTGGAGAATATATTAAAGAAACCCAAAAAACTTTCTTTATTAGAATATTAAATCTCAAAATCGTGAAAGTACAATCTAAATGAAGTAGAGAACATCTTCAAAATAAATAAATAAAAAGTAAACTAAGGTTATATTCTAATCTAATTCATCAGGACTTTGGCATTGGAAATTTTTTTTGTTAATTAAGATTCTATACAAATCACTATAAGAAAATTCTTCCTTCAAAATTTCACAATTTTCAGCATATGCCCGCTCTTCTGAAAATTTCATAAGATTTAAATGAGGGAAAAGATTTGGGGAGAAACAAAAAGTTTGAAGTTGTTTTCTCTATTAATGCACTTTGTCCCTCGTTGAAAATGAAAAGAAAATTTTTGTGATTATATGGAGAAGCACATCTTCTGGCTCTTGAAGAGTTAAGAAGAAGTGGTGCCTCGCGCCATCGTTGCTCGCTCAGCTTCGACTACGTCAATTGATTGATAATTTTTTGGACTAAATTTATTTTCTATTTTTCTTTATATAATTTCTTTTCTAATAGTTTTTCGCGGAATTTTAATTTAAAATTCGCAGTTCCCAACAGTCAATTTCGCGCCCAACAGAATTTTAGTTCTGGCGAACAGACACCATTTCAAACGAATAGGTATTTCGGTACTTGTTGAAACATAAATTGTTGGCTATAAATATCTGCAAACTCTCCCCTCGTCTTCTGCATTTATGTATTATTATTTTCAAAGTAAAAACATAAGCATAAGTGTGGTTTACATCGTTTGTTGAGCTCATCGAAGTTCTGTAATTTTCATTGTCGGTATTGCAGAATAGTTGTTCCGTTCTATCTTGGGAGGAATTAATCCAATAACCTTGGCAACGGTGAGGGGATTAAATTCCTTAAGGAACCACAGTTTTCCGTTGGGCTCTGAATTTTTTATTCTTTTCTTTCTGTTTCTGTTATTGTTTATTTTTGCAAAAAATATTTTTTAAATACAAATACTAACAAGCTTAAGGATTTTTTTTTTGTATTCTGTGTTCATCTTACTTTCTGCTTTAGGAGGCTAAAATCCTAGCAACTCCTACTCCTGTTTTGGAGATTAAAATCTTCAAATTTTCTACTCCAATTTGAGATTAAAATCTTTGTGACTTTCTGCTCAATCTGAGATTAAATCCTTGTGATTTTCTACTCAATTGTTTGTATTCGATTTGAAAATATAAAAATTTCACCGACTTACTAATTCCGGTTGTGTCAATTTTTTTTACAGAAAAATGACAACAAGTGAGGAATAACATAATGGTTCTATTGGGACTACTACTCCTGCAATAGCTACTGCATCTTTAAGTTGCACAATGCTGCATCGGCGATAGCACCGGCAGAAAAGCCCGAAAAATTTTGCGGCATGGATTTTAACCGTTGGAAGCAGAAAATATTCTTCTACCTGACCATACTCAGTCTGTAGTGATTTATCAGCAAGGATGTACCAATTCTAGAAGAAGAAACTCCTGAAAATGAGCGATTTGTGGTCACAGGGGGATGGAAGTATTCTGACTTCTTATGCAAAAATTATATTTTAAGTTGCTTGGAAGACGGCTTGTATGATGTTTATAGCTTCATAAAAATATCAAAAGAGTTATGGAATGCTCTTGAAAAAAAAGTACAAGACTGAATATGCTAGACTTAAGAAGTCTGTGGCCGTCAAATTTATGGATTAAAATGGTTGGCGACAATATATGTCATAACGCAAGTCCAAGATTGCAAGTGACTGTCCATGACCTCCTTGCCGAAGGTATAAATCGAGTCAATATTTTTATTCAAGATATTAATTATTTTACTAATTATAAATTTATGATTAAAGATATGGTCATAAATGAACCGCTTTAAGTTGCGGCATTTATTGAAAAGTTGTTTCCGCAGTGGAAGGACTTTAAGAATTACTTGAAACATAAGTGCAAGGAGATGACGCTTGTAGACCTTATTATTCGTCTAAGGATTGAAAAGGACAACAAGGCTGCTGAGAAGAAATTTCATGGTAACTCAACAATAAAGGGAGCAAATATTGTTGAGAAAGCGTCTACAAGCAATAGAAAGAGAAAGAGTCGTCTGGTCCAAAGAATTACCCAAACAAGAAGAAGTTCAAAGGTAATTGCCAAAACTGTGAAAAGGTTAGACAATGATGACTCGATAGGTCATTTATAGTTATACTCTTCATTTTTCTGTTCCGAGACTTCATATAGCTATGTTTATCCTTTCTCGTTTTACGTGCACAACCCCTGTACTTTTTCTAGAAAGTTTTTATGAGAAAATTGATGAAAATGTGAAATCATGTCCTAAAACTCATTTGAGTTAACTTCGGTTAATATTTTAAGTAAAAGAACCCGGATCAGTGTTCTGACGGTCCCAGTGGTCCGTATCGTGATTTGGAACTCGGGCATATATCTGTAATCGAATTCAAAAGTCCCTAACTTGAATAAACGCAATTTGTTGAAAACTAGAAATCTAATGGTTTAAAGAATTCGTAAGTTTGATCATAGTTTGGCTTTATTGCTAACGGATTCGGATTTTGGTTCCGGAACTTGTTATAGGTTCGTTTCAGTATTTATGACTTATCTGCAAAATTTGGTATGAAATGGAGTTGATTCGACATGATTCGGACGTCCGGTTGAAAATTGAAAGTTCTTAAGTTTCTTTGAAAATTTCACTTGTTTTAGTGTCTGATTCGTAGTTCTGGGTACTTTCAAGAATGGAATCTTCGCATTTGCGAGAATTTTTTTTGTATTTGCGGGGTTCGTAATTGCGAATCCCATGCCGTAATTGCGAAATCTGAGCCTGGACAAAAGAGAGGGAAGATTGGATTTAGCTCATTTCTTTCAAATTCTCAACCTTAAACACCCTAGAGGCAATTTTTACAAGAGATTTTCTTTCTAAATTCATTAGTAAGCAAGTTTAATCTATTTCTTTCAATTAACCATTACATTTTAGAAGCTTTCAATATCAAATCGAAGATTTTTATGGTAGAAATTAGGGATTTGGGTAGAATTAGGAATTTTTATAAATTTGAAGTTTGGACCTCGAATTGAGGTCGGATTTCGAAACAAACTGCATAATCAACTCGGGGGTGAATGGATAATCGGGTTTTGGTTCGGATTTTGATTTTAACCAAGCGGGCCAAGGGGTTGACTTTTGTTGACTTTTTTCAATAATGATCTAAATTGAACCTCTTTCACTCATGGGTAGTTTCTAAATCTTATTTTGGATTATTTGAACGATATTTAGTTAGATTCGATTGGTTTGGAGGAGGATTTTAGAGGAAAGGCCCCGGTTGATCCTTGATTTAATTATGGAGCGAGGTAAGTGTCGATTAACCTTGACTTGAGGGATAAGGACTTGTTTGCCTATTTGCTACGTGATTAATGTGTGGGTACAATGTATATGTGAGGTGACGAGCAATTATGCGTTGTTGTGGGATAAAGCATGCTGGTGTAACTTGTTTCCTTGTGATTCGTTTCCTCTTTATTTATGATATCCATGCTTAAATTACATTATTACTTATTTGATCATTTCTTCCGTAGTTGTTGCTTAGTTGGTAATGATTGAGTATTTTTTGAAGTTGAGATTTGGTATTTTGGAATCATATTGGACGCAAACACATACTCTGCACTATTTATCTCTCGAATTTATATTGTCTTAACTATGTGGTAAGGGAGAGTGTTAAAGCATGAAGGGAGATGCCGTGCCATTTCATTTTCTCATTATTGATTAGTACATAGTGTCACACCTCCTTTTTCCGAAGATAAATGGCTTTTATCGGCTTTTACCACACCTCGGGAAGAGATATAGTAATAAAGGAGTTTTTTACTTTAAGGACAATCGAAACGGGATTCTTTTATTAAAAGTTCAGAGTCGCCACTTGAGAGATTTATGGTGTCCCAAGTCACCAGTTTGAATCCCGAATCGAGGAAGGGTTTGACTCTGTTAATAGTCCGCGAACCAGATATCCGGATAAGGAATTCTGTTAACCCAGGAGAAGGTGTTAGGCACTCCCGAATTCCGTGGTTCTAGCACGGTCGCTCAACTGTTGTATTTGATTTTATCTGATTTCCATATATATTCTATTTTTTATGTGCCTTTTATTAATAACCCGCTTTTATTGTTGAATTTTTTACAAGAATTGCAACGTCGTAAAACTGTATTTCGGACCACACCGTACCAATACGCCTGTGGCCTTTAACACATTTCGACTTCGTTGAGATTTGGATTTGG
>MU751072.1:27972-46740 GCA_026770625.1 Nicotiana glauca | reverse complement strand
ACCCACAGGCTTCAATCACAAATCCTTAAAATCCCCAATTCGATCCAAACTCTCCTTAAGGCGCGTAGTCTTCTTTCTACCAAGCCCACATGCAACCCCCGCCACTCTCCCACTTTGGCGGGACACGCCT
Organism: Nicotiana glauca; assembly: GCA_026770625.1. NCBI lineage: Eukaryota > Viridiplantae > Streptophyta > Magnoliopsida > Solanales > Solanaceae > Nicotiana > Nicotiana glauca. Next base: position 46,610 of record MU751072.1, on the reverse strand, counting down.
CCTTAATTGGTCACTTGACCTTGCTTCTCATACTTGGCCTTCTAAAAATTTTAAACACCGCCTTGCACTTTCCACATGTCATTCCTCATACTTTGCTGCTCGGTTGTTGCCTTAATAAAATTTATCTTCATAGTACTTGAATTCCACGATTTGCAATTAATCCCAAACATTTCCGAAGGTCGTCTTTATCGAACCGTCAACATTTGAAACACTGATTCGATCCAAGTTTACCGCACCCTGCGATATCTGGTAGTTGCATCTCCGATACTATTTCACAACATCACGCCCCAAGGGTGGATCATAGAAGATCATAACACCGATAAACTTAATACGTCCAATTAGGACCACATCACCTCAATAGAGAAGAGATCTCTTTCACGCTTGCAATTACCATGTTTCGTTACTTCCACTTGTTCACGTCTGACCACCCTTAGCTCGATTGGCTTTTCCCCCGTCGGGAACAAAATACTGAATCTCTTCGATCACACACTGAGTAAACCTCCCTTCAATTCATTCACTGCCCCGACACGTGGGAAATACCCTACCATTACAACAACACTACGGAAATAATCGCTCCCGAGCATCATGGCAACCTGTGCCTAGCCTCAAGGCTCTTAGAAGATCTGTTACGGAGCTAAAATAATGGAATATCCCTCCATAATGTGACTATGATAGTCCAATCAACTATGCCAGGTGAATCATCCCGCACCACACCTGTAGTGCCATTAAAATCCTTAAAATTTTGATTTATAACAACCGCTTGCGTCGCGGAAGATTGAGTGGCAAGGAATCAAGGGCATAAGGCTCAAAGGAATCGAACCGCACGATAAGGAAATCAAGAAGGGAAGTACTCCTTACAGTCCCGCAGCCTCCCGAGGATAAGTACAGACGTCTCCGTACTGATCCGCGAGACTCTACAAGACTTGCTCATGACTCGTGAGACCGATGGGAACCTAGTGCTCTGATACTATGTTGTCACGACCCAAAATCCACTAAGGGTCGTGGTGGCGACGGACATCGCTGTCAGGCCAGCCAATTAGATTACCAATTAATTCCCTCTTTTATTACCTTTGAAAATCTAAGGTTTCTCCTTCTGTTTCACATATAATAAGATCATTTTCCTGAATTCAAACTTAAATAATACCAATTGGTACAAAGATTTACCGAAACCATCCCAGAAACCCGGTGTCACAAGTGCATGAGCAACTACTGATAGACATAAAATACAACACAACATCCGTCCGGAATACAATGGACAGAAAAGGAATACAGTTACTGGAAAGGACTTAAAAGAGCTACGGGTCGCCTTGCATACTACAACTCACCTAGTCCCCGAATCGTCCGTGTTTCTGCGCCCAGTAGGCCGCTAATGCATCAAGTACCTGTGCAACAAAAATGCACAGAAGTGTAGTATGAGTACGTAATCAACGTGTACTCAGTGAGTATCCAGCTTAATCCCGAAGGGGCAGAGACGAGATGGCCAATTTCGACACTCACTAGAGGTCAATTAGCAATATTCTATAAGTGCGAGTGAGATCATGGATTTATATAAAAGTTCAAGTTGTGAAGCCAGAAACCAGGTAAACAACTCCAATAATAAATCAAGGGCTTCTATGGTTTATTCTTTATTATTTCATCAGTTCATATAAAGCCACGTAGGGCCAATTCCACATTTACAAATTTTCAAGTAAGAGATAAACATGCGCAAATCACACCGAGGTCGACGGCCCGCTCCAACAGAATGTAAATTGTGCACTGCCGAGGGTGGAGCGGCACGAACCATAGATGCATCTATTATCACCGAGGCGTTCGGCCCGTTCCATAATTAAACACATCATGCTCGCGAATCATCCATGCGACGCAGGCACACATATAGTACATGCTCAATCAGTCACATAAGATCTTATCGGGAAATATTTATTCAAATAAAACCAATTCCCCTTTAAAAATTTAAGAAATGAAGTTTAATTCTTTTAGAAATTTACTTACTAATTCGATGTGAGTTAAGCAATTCAAGCTACCAATGCGTTCACCATTAATCCAGATATACATGCTTTTGAGTCCTAACTACCCGGATAATAGTATAATAGTAGCTACGCACGGACTCTCGTCACCTCGTGCGTGCGTAGCCCCCAAAGATAGGAGCACATAACCATTTTACTCACCTATGGGGTAAATTCCCCCACACAGAATTAGAAAGGAGACTCACCTCGCTCCGAAGACTCACAATTCGGCATTCTACATCCTTATGAAAGCTTGAACCAAGGCACAATGCACCAAAACTAGCCAATTAACGATAAACTAATGAGAATATACTCAAATACTTGTTAACAATTCAGATTATACAAGTTCCCAAATCCGTTTAGTGAAATAACCAAAATGCCCTCGGGCCCACGTGTCCGGAATCCAAAGTTCCTCGAAGATAAAGGTTACCCATGACCTTAGGAACTCAAATATATGATTTTCTCCTAATTCCATACTCAAAATCGTGGCTAAAATCCAAGATTTCAATTTTTTAGGTTTCCAACCAAAACCCCAATATTTCTACCCATTTTCATGTTAAAATCCATACATAATTGATCTATTTAACTCATAATAGGTGGGGATAACATACCTTATCATTGATGACAAAAATCACTTCTTGAAGCTCTCCAAAATCGCCCCCAAGCCGTGAAAATGAGAGAAATGAACTCAACCCATGCTTTAAAATGACCCTCTGCCTTCAGGCATTTTCGCTTCTGCGATGCCTTTCCCGCTTCCGCGTTCCCGTTTCTGCAGGCCGCTTGCCGCTTCTGCGGCTCCAAACGACCCCAGGCTTTCCGCTTTTGCGGTCATCCCAACCGCTTCTGCGATTCCGCATCAGCGGATCAAGGGCCGCTTCTGCGGTCCTTCCTGCCCCCACCCTCGTCCGCTTCTGCGGTTTTTCTCTTCGCTACTATGGGGCCGCTTTTGCGGTCCCATTTTCGCATAAGCGGAAATACTAGATACCAGCAAACTCAGCTCTTCCAAAAATCCAATTTTCGATCCGTTAACCACCCGGAATCCACCCAAGGCCCCCGAGACCCCAACCAATCATGCCAACCAACCCTAAAACACATTACGGACCTGCTCGAGGCCTCAAATCATATCAAATAACACCAAAATCACGAATTACACCTAAATTCAAGCTTTTTGAACTATGAAGTTTCCAACTTCTATTTCTGATGCCGAAACCTATCGAATCACGTCTGATTGACTTCAAATTTTGCACACAAGTCATATTTGATATTACGGACCTACTCCAGCTTCCGGAATTCGATTCCGACCCCGATATCAAAAAGTCAACCCCCGGTCAAACTCTCCAAAAACCTTCAACTTTCTATCTTTAGCCAAATGGCTTCAAACAAGTCTACGGACCTCTGAATTCACTTCCGATCACGCCCCCAACTCCAGAATCACCATACGGAGCAATTCCCATTCTCGGAATCCCAAACAGATATCGATAATGCTAAAATGCGCTTCAAGCCAAACTTGAGGAATTTCTTAAAAAATGCTAACTTCCGCAATAAGCGCCAAAACACTCCCAGGTTATCCAAAACCCGAACCGGGCATACGCCCAAGTCCGAAATCATCATATGAATTTGCTGCAACCTTCAGATCCCAATTCGGAGTTCGTTTACTCAAAATTCCAATCCTAGTTCATTTCTTTCAACTTAAGCTTCCGAATGAGAATTCTCTTCCCGATTCAACTCCGGAATTCCCGAAACTAAATTCCGACAATGTGTACAAGTCATAATACCTGAAATGAAGTTGTTCATGGCCTCTGACTGCTGAACGGAGCACTAGTACTCAAAACTACCAGTCGGGTCGTTACAGTGTCTTCTTCTGTTTAAATCTCGGTGCTGCAACGATTATGCATATCATTCTTATAGGATAGATAGGAATCCCCGGATGTGTTCTACCCGCTCATTTTGTTCCTTGATCTGTTTCTATAAGGTTAGATCTAATTTTTGCAAATTAAAATTACTTGGTGTATCTGAACCTCATGTTCCGGAGCTGTTTTATACAGATCCGTTATAATCAATTTTGGTACAAATAGTTGCGGTACCAATATATCGATGTACATTCTCTTGCAATTTTTATTTATTCAGAGACAGACTTTGTATTTTATTCAAACATGTTTTTTAGTATTCTTTGACTGTCTGTGAAGCTATGACTCCAGTTCTGGGTAGCCTTGGTTAAATGGTTGTATTGGACATACTCAGTAGTTTTATTGTGTTCTTCCACTTGTTATAATTTTTGTTGTATTTAAATTATTGCTCATAATTATTAAAGGATAAAAAGGAAAATAAGGTAAATTTATCGAGTAGTGGGCTTGCCTAGCTCACAACAGTAGGCGCCATCACGACTCCCGAAGGTAGGAAATCCGGGTCATGACAAGTTGGTGTCAGAGCTATAGGTTACATGGGTCTCATAGTTCACATATAAGCTTAGTAGAGTCCGAGGGATCGGTACGAAGACGTTTGTATTTATCCCCCAGATGCTACAGAGTTTTGAAAAAATTCACATCTAATCTTACATGTCGTGCGGTTTGGCTTCTCAATACTGATTGAATTTCTATTATGTTGTTTTGCAGATGCTGAGAACGTGCGCTTCCTCCTTCACTGACCATTAGCCCAAGCCCCCAGCAGCAGCTCTTACGAGGGGTAGAGGCCGAGGCCGAGGCCGAGGTTGTGCTAGAGGCTGAGCTCAGCCTAGAGAAACAACACAAGCGGCAGAGCCTTAGGTTGACTTTGATGGTGAGGTTCCGGCCCAGATAGTACCGGTGGGCCCAACTCAAGTCCCAGAGGGGTTTATTACTACCCCGGTACTACAGGATACTCTGATCCGTCTAGTGGGCCTTATGGGGAGTGTTACCCAGCAGGCTTGCTTCCTGTAGAACCAGTCATCTCTCAGGCTGGAGGAGGAGCCCAGACTCCTGCTACTCGCACTTCGGATCAGATGGCTCCCCAGTTTTAGACTCCAACAACTCAGCCTGTTGGAGTAAGTCAGCCGAGTATGGTATCCAGCCAGTGACGGAGCAGCTATGTCTTCCGATGCTTTGGGGAGATTGGATAGGTTCACCAAGCTCTTCACTACTACTTTCATCGGTACATCTTCTGAGGATCCCCCGGATTATCTAGATAGTTGTTGTGAGGTTTTCAGGAACATGGAATAGTGGAGACCAATGGGGTTGAATTTTCTACTTTTTGCTTATATGGATCAGGCAAGACTTGGTGGAGAGATTATTGCTTGGATAGACCAGCCGGATCACTAGCTTTGACTTGGGAGCAGTTTAGTCAGCTATTTTTGGAGAAGTTTCTCTCTATCACTCAGAGAGAGGCCTATCGGAGGCAATTTGAGCATCTCCACCAGGGTTCTATGATCATTACTCAGCATGAGACCTGATTTATCGACTTGTCTTATCATGCTCTTATCATACTCCCTACCGAGAGAGAGAGGGTGGGGAGGTTCATTAAGGGGCTTATTCAGCCGATTCGACTTTAGATGGCTAGGGAGAGTGGGAGTGAGATATCTTTCCAAGAGGCGACCAATGTGGTCAGGAGAGTGGAGATGGTTCTGTAATAGGGAGGTGGTCATGGGTTGGACAAGAGGCCTCGTCGTTGAGGCAGATTTAGTGGAACCCTGACTGGAGGCAGGGATTCATGTGGTAGAGGTCATCTTTCTAGGCCTTTTCAGTCAGCACTTCAGTTTCTCATAGCGCTTCAGGTGGACGTGGTTCTGATATGTAGTATTGTGATCATCAGTCCTACAGTGCACCACCAGCTCCTATCAGTGCCCCGCCGCTTTAGAGTTTTTAGGGTCATCAGCCCCACCAGCTGAGGGCTTATTTTACTTGTGGCGACATGAGGCACATTTCTAGATATCACCGTCGAGCACCGAGCAGTTCTCATTAGCAGGGTTCCCATGCTATGATTCCAGCACCATGTGTTCCACCGTTCGCTCTACCAACTATGGGTGGGGGTAGAGGTGCTAGAGTTGGAGGTAGAGGTAATAGAGGTAGAGTTCAGGCAGCTAGAGGTAGAGGCCGGCCAGCAGCAGGCCGTCCCAAATATATAGTCCAGGGGGGTGAGGCCCAGCCTCGATGTTATGCTCTTCCAGCCAGTCCTGAGACTGAGGCTTCTGATGCGGTTATCATAGGTACTATTCTAGTTTGTAGTAGAGATGCTTCACTCCTATTTGATCCAGGGTCTACATAGTCCTATGTGTCATCTTATTTTGCACTGTATCTGGTCATGCCTAGTAATTCCTTGAATGCTCATGTTTATGTGTCTACACTGGTGGGTGATTCTATTATGGTAGATCGAGTCCATCGTTCGTGCATAGTTGTGATTGGGGTCTTGAGACTCGTGTAGATTTATTACTGCTGGACATAGTTAATTTTGATATCATACTAGGGATGGACTAGTTATCACCTGACCACGCTATCTTGGACTGTCAGGCCAAGACTGTGACCTTAACCTTGCCGGGTTTACCTCATCTAGAGTGGATAGGGACTCTTGTTCATTCTACCCGCAGTGTCATCTCTTATGTGAAGACTCAGCGTATGGTCGAGAAGGGGTGTTTGACCTATTTAGCATATGTTCATAATTCTAGTGCTGAGGTTCCTCCTATTGATTTTGTGCCTGTTGTTCGTGAGTTTCCTGAGGTATTTCCTTCAGACATGCGGGGTATGCCACCCGACAGGGATATTGACTTCTACATTGATTTGGCTATGGACACTCAGCCTATTTCTATCCTGCTGCATCATGTGGCCCCGCTTGAGTTGAAAGAGTTGAAGGAGCAGTTGCAATACTTACTTGAAAAGAGTTTCATTAGACCTAGTCTTTCGCCTTGGGGTGCGCCAGAGTTGTTTGTTAAGAAGAAGAATGGATCGATGAAAATGTGTATAGATTACAAGCAATTGAACAAGGTTACGATCAAGAATAAGTATCCGTTGCCAAGGATTGATAATTTGTTTGATCAGCTTCAGGGTGCCAAGGTATTTTCAAAGATTGACTTGAGATCTGGCTACCATCAGTTGAGGATTAGGGCATCTGATGTCCCTAAGATAGATTTTGCACTCGGTACAGACATTATAAGTTCTTGATAATATTATTCGGGTTGACAAATGTCCCAACAACTTTTATGGATTTGATGAACCGAGTGTTCAGGCCTTACTTGTATTCATTCATGATAGTCTTTGTTGATGATATTTTGATCTATTCTTGCAGCCGGAAAGAGCACGAGCAACATCTTAGAGTGGTTCTTCAGAACCTGAGGGATAGTCAGTTGTATTCCAAGTTTTCGAAGTGTGAGTTCTAGTTGGGTTTAGTTGCATTCTTGGGTCATGTTGTATCATCAAAGGGTATATAAGTTGACCCGAAGAAGATTGAAGCAGTCAAGAACTAGCCTAGACCAGCATCAGCTACAGAGATTTGGAGTTTCTTGGGGTTGGCAGGCTATTATCGTTGGCTTGTGGAGGGGTTTTCATCTATTGCATCCTTGATGACCAGGTTGACCTAGAAGGGTGCCCGGTTCAGGTGTTCATATGAGTGTGAGGCGAGCTTTTAGAAGCTCAAGACAACTTTGACTACGGCACCAGTGTTGGTTTTGCTTACAGGTTCAGGGCCATATACAGTTTATTGTGATGAATCTCGTATTGGACTTGGTGTAATGTTGATGCAAGATGGCAAGGTCATTACCTATACTTTACGACAGTTGAAGATTCACGAGAAGAACTATCCAGTCCATGATTTGGAGTTAGCAGCCATTGTTCACGCTTTGAAGATTTGGAGGCATTATCTATATAGAGTGGTGTGTGTGGTGTTCACGGACAATAAGAGTTTGCAATATTTGTTCAAGCAGATAGAGCTAAACTTGAGGCAGAGAAGGTGGTTGGAGTTGTTGAAAGACTATGATATTACCATCTTATATCATCTGGGGAAGGCCAATGTGGTGGTCGATGCTTTGAGTAGGAAGTCAGCTAGTATGGGCAGTCTTGCTTATATTCCGTCAGTGAGACACCGCTCGCTTTGGATGTTCAGGCTTTGGCCAATCAGTTTGTGAGGTTGGATGTTTCTGAGCCCAACTGTGTGTTAGCTTGCACAGTCGCTCGTTCTTTCGATATCGGTAGTATAATGATCCCCATTTGTGTGTCCTTAGAGACACGGAGGTGCCAAGTAGGTTACCTTAGGAGAATATGGAGTTTTGAGACAGGGTCAAGTTTGTGTGCCAAATATGGATGGGCTTTGAGAGTTGATTTTACAGGAGGCCCATAGCTCCCGGTACTCTATTTATCTGAGCATCGCAAAGATGTATCAGGATTTGCGGCAGCATTATTGGTGGAGAAGAATGAAGAAGGATATCATTGCATATGTGGCTCGGTTTTTGAATTGTCAGCAGGTTAAGTACAAGTATCAAAGGCTTGGTGGTTTGTTCCAGATGATTGAGATTCCTGAGTGGAAGTGGGAGCGTATCACTATGGACTTCCTTGTTGGACTCCCACTAACTCAAACGAAGTTCGATGTAGTGTGGGTTATTGTTGATAGGTTGACCAAGTCAATGAATTTCATTCCTCTGGCAGTCTTTTATTCTTCCGAGAGGTTAGCTGGGATCTATATCCGGAAGATTCTTCGCTTGCATGGTGTGCCCGTGTCTATCATTTCAGACCGAGGTACGCAGTTTACCTCACATTTTTAGAGAGCAGTTCAGCAAGAGTTGGGCACACAGGTTGAGTTGAGCACAACGTTTCATCCTTAGAAGGACGTGAAGTCCGAGCGGACTATCAGATTTTGGAGGATATGCTCTGAGCTTATCTCATTGATTTTGGAGGCTCGTAGGATCAGTTTTTTCCTTTAGCAGAGTTTGCCTACAACAACAGCTACCAGTTGATTATTCAGATGGCTTCTTATGAGGCTTTATATGGTAGGCGATGTCAGTCACCGGTTGGATGGTTCGAGCTGGGGGAGGCTCGACTGTTGGGTACGAATCTGGTTCAGGATGCCTTGGACAAGGTCAGGATTATTCAGGATAGGCTTCGTACAGCTCAGTCCAGGAAAAAGCATTATGGCGACTGTAAGGTTTATGATTTGGTATTCATGGTCGGCGAGCGGGTATTGCTTAGGGTGTCACCTATGAAGGGCGTGATGGGATTTAGAAATAAGGGCAAGCTTAGCCCTAGGTTCATTGGCCCGTTTGAGATTCTTGATCGAGTGGGAGAGGTGGCCTACAGACTTGCATTCCACCGAGCTTATCAGCTGTGCATCCAGTGTTTCATGTGTCCATTCTTCAGAAGTATCACGACGATCCATACCACGTGTTAGATTTCAACACTGCCCAGTTGGACAAGGACTTGTCTTATGAGGAGGAGCCGGTAGCTATTCGAGACTGATAGGTTCTCCTATTGATATCAAAGAGTTTTCCTTCTGTTCATGTTCAGTGGAGAGGTCAGCCTGCTAAGGCATCGACCTGGGAGTCCGAGTCCGATGCGCGGAGCCGTTAACCCCATCTTTTCCCCAACTCAGGTACTTTCTTCTTATATCCATTCGAGGACGAACAGTTGTTTTAGAGGTGGAGAATATGATAACAAAAAGGTCATCAGTTATTTTAGAAATAAATCCTACATTCTGAGGCGTTAAAAACCTCTATCGGTATTATCTCGATTTGCGTGCATAGTCCGGGCTCGTAGCCGGAAAGCCATTATGTGAAAAATCTATGAAAAATGATGAATTTTGACTTAAAATTTAATTTAAGTTGACTTCGGTAACATTTTGGGTAAATGAACCCTGACTCGTGATTTGACGGTCCTGAAGGGTCCGTAGGAAAATATGAGACTTGGGCGTATGCCCGGAATCGAATTCTGAGGTCCTAAGCCCGAGAAATAATTTTTTAAAAAATTTATTTTTTGGAATATTTATGAGTTTTTGAAAATAAAATGGTTTAAAACTTGATGGTATCGGGCCCTTATTTTAGTTCCGGAGTACGGTACAGGTCTTATATATGATTTGAGATGAGTATGTGAAATTTGATAAGAAACGGACCGGAAATAACGTGAATCGGACCGTATTTGAGAAAAATGAAAAATTAGAAGTTGTTATGTGATTTCATGAATTTGGTGCGAAATTCAAAGTTGTTGATGTTATTTTGGTGATTTAAATGCACGAGTAAGTCCGTAGGGTATTTTTGATGTAGTGTACATATTTGGTTTGAATCCCCGAGGGCTAGGGTGAGTTTCTGATAGGTCTCGGAGGTTTTTGAACTTATGAAAGTTGCAGGTTTTTGCTGTTCAGTGCACATGGGTTTTGTTCTTCGCGTTCGCGTGGTCCTACTCGCAAACGCGTAAGACAAATTCCCCAGGTGCCTGTTTTCTTCTTCACAAACGCGAAGCCTGAGACACAAACGCGAGGCTGAGGGGGAGTACCCTTCGTGAACGCGTCTAGGCATTCATGAACGCATAAGGCAATTGGCCTGGGGGGAGGGGGTTCTCACTTATTCTACGCGAACCTGGCCACTAGACCGTGAACGCGAAGGCTCGAGGGGTCAAAGCTTCGCGAACGCGAAGGTCACCTAGGCCTAACACATCGCGAACACGACAGGCCTATCGCGAACACGATGAAGTCCTGTCCAGTGATTTTAAAACAGAAGAAAAATGAGAGAACCAAAATTTCATAACTTCTTCTTCCAAACTCTAAAGTGAGCGATTTTTGAAAAGGAACTTCACCATAAATTCATAGGTATGTAATATTAGACTCATTTTCTTCAATTTCAATGAACACCCATTAGATTTCTAGGCCTAAATCATATGCTTAGGGGTAGAAAATTAGGGATTTGGACTGAAGTGAGGGTGCCTGGAACGGTACAATATGAAATGGGAGCAAGCTATACGGCTGTAATGGTACTATATGAGATGGGATCAGGTTGCACACCTGTAACGATATTATATGTGTACTTGTTCTTCTTATTTCCTTATTTTGCAGGTAATTGTTTAAGGGCATTTCTTATGTTTCTCTGCAGTTGTTCTGTTATTATCTGTTACTCCCCATAACATGTTTCCCCCGCCCAGCTTTAGTTGTAATTATCTGTTTCTAGTTCCACTGTATATGATTTAACTACACAGATTTATTTATTAGTCTGGTCCTTGCCTCATCACTATTTTTCCGAGGTTAGGCTGGGCACTTACCAACACGTGAGGTCGGTTGTGCAGATACTACACTCTGTACTTTATGCAGATACCGATACCGGAGCGTTTGGATCGCAGTGAGGGTGCTATCTTCAGTCCACACAGGCGACCCAAGTTAGTCTTGCAGACGTCCACAAGCCTTGCATCGCCTCCTATCTTATCTCTTACTATTTTTATTTATTCAGAGACATGCTTTGTATTTTATTTAGACCTTGTTTGTAGTATTCTTAGACTGTCTATGAAGCTGTGACTCCAGTTCTGGGTAGACTTGCTTAAAAGATTGTATTGGACATACTCAGTAGTTTTATTGTGTTCTTCCGTTTTTTATAATTTCCGTCGTATTTAAATTATTGCTCATAATTGCTAAAGGATAAAAAGGGGAAAGAGGTAATTTATCGAGTAGTCAACTTGCCTAGCTCACAATAGTAGACGCCATCACGACTCCTGAGGGTGAAAAATCCGAGTCGTGACAAAATTAAATCGAAAAAAAATAAAAATCGGATGAGGACACGAAGAAAACTAGATAAAAAAAAATAAATCTTTTACATAATTGTCATCCTGATGAGAAGATCTAAACTTCATAGAAAAATGTATTCAACCATTATAACTTCCCAAATATTATCAAAGAAGACTTTTCCTTCCAAATCCAGATTGAAGAAGAAAATTTGCTAGATTGAAGAATAAGAAGAAGAATAAGTAAAAAAGGAAAATATTGAAGAAGAAAATTTACTAGATTGAATAAGAAGAAAAGAAAAAGGAAAAGATTGAAGAAGAAAATTGGAGAAAAAACAGGGGGAGAGAAAATAAATAAGAAACTAGGGTTATTTAAAATAAAGGAAAAGATTGAAGAAGAAAATTGGAGAAGAAATACCGGAAGACAGAATAAATAAGAAATTATGATTATTTAAAAGTTGGCTATATAATGCTAATTTTTTGAGGTTAACTTTACCAAACCTAATATATGACTAAAATATTGTCATTTCTATTTAAAACTATATGTTGTCATACCATGCCATTTAGTTTGGCAGCTAAAGCCCATATTAGTTGTCAAAGGATTGGGCTTTAGGTGATTGCTGCTAGGCTGTCAAATGCCCATTCTGTGGGATTAAAGCCTGCTTCATACAGCTGTTCTTGCCAAGCCGACTTCTTTTTCCTTCATTTTTCTTTTTTCGCTTTCTTCTTCTTTCTTTTAATAGCTTTTTAGTTCCCTTTCTTATTTTTATTTTTCAATTCCCAAACCACACGTTCCAATAGCATATGAAACTTCATATTCTCTCTGACAAGTCCGTCCTTCTATTTCTCCTCTTTCGAGCTCTTTTTGGTGAGCACACACGACATTAAAATTCGATTTTATCAAAATTTCAAGGGATCTTTATTTTATAAAATTTCAAAATAAAACACATGATTTTTATAAGGCNAGATTGAATAAGAAGAAAAGAAAAAGGAAAAGATTGAAGAAGAAAATTGGAGAAAAAATAGGGGGAGAGAAAATAAATAAGAAACTAGGGTTATTTAAAACAAAGGAAAAGATTGAAGAAGAAAATTGGAGAAGAAATACCGGAAGAGAGAATAAATAAGAAATTATGATTATTTAAAAGTTGGCTATATAATGCTAATTTTTTGAGGTTAACTTTACCAAACCTAATATATGACTAAAATATTATCATTTCTATTTAAAACTATATGTTGTCATATCATGCCATTTAGTTTGGGAAGCTAAAGCCCATATTAGTTGTCAAAGGATTGGGCTTTAGGTGATTGATGCTAGACTGTCAAATGCCTGCTCTGTGGGATTAAAGCCTGCTTCATACAGTTGTTCTTGCCAAGCCGACTTCTTTTTCCTTCATTTTTCTTTTTTCGCTTTCTTCATCTTTCTTTTAATAGCTTTTTAGTTCCCTTTCTTATTTTTATTTTTCAATTCCCAAACCACACGTTCCAATAGCATATGAAACATCATATTCTCTCTGACAAGTCCGTCCTTCTATTTCTCCTCTTTCGAGCTCTTTTTGGTGAGCACACATGACACGAAAATTCGGTTTTATCAAAATTTCAAGGGATCTTTATTTTCTAAAATTTCAAAATAAAATACATGATTTTTATAAGACTATTTTATTTCTATTCAAATTATAGAATATTATATGTATGTATATATATATATATATATATATATATATATATATATATATATATATTTAATATAACGGTAATAACCAAAAAGGTTCGAATGTGTAGATATAGAAATCCTCCATTACTTTAGCAAATTTTAAAAGAAAAAAATCCTTCCTTACTAATATCGACCATTTTAAAGAAGTTAGGTCAAAGCCCATACAGCCACCTCGAGCTTTCTAGTAAAAATTGTACGGAGCATCCTATTTTATCACCTCCATTTAACATATACTCATTTTTTAAATTTTTTTAACTTGAAATAACTTTTTAAATAATTTATATAGGAGAATCTCAGCTAAGCAGAAAATATATTAAATCCATTATAACTGGATATCCTTCTAAGTGGAACAACATCGTCCGTTTCTCTATTAGAGTAGTATAACATGAACTTAAACTCTTTGTTGATACTTGTCAGGTATAGAGGATTATTTAAAACAAGCATATTTGAGCAACCAGTGGTGATATCAACTGACCCAGAAATCAATTACTATGTCTTCCAACAAGAAAATAATCTCTTCCAATGTTGGTACACAAAGAGTGATTCTGCTCTCCTTGGAAACAAAGGCTTGAATGTTCACGGAGCTGAAGACAGTACTTATCAACACTAAGGATAATCAAATGAGTCATTATTATCTAGGTTAACTAAATAACTTCAGCTCCAGAGCTGAAGTTCGAGAGTTAAGAAATAAAAACTTCAGCTCTAGAGCTGAAGTTCGCCAGTTACAAACACAAAAACTTCAGCTCTAGAGTTGAAGTTCGCCAGTTACAAAATAAAAACTTCAGCTCTAGAGCTGAAGTTCGCCAATTACAAAATAAAAATTTCAGCACACTTGGTTCAGCACGGTTGCTATTTCAGACCCGTCTACTAAAATACTGAAGTTTTGCGTGATTGCCTTTGCTTCTTCAGGCCTGTATGCTGAAGCTATGCGAAAAAGTGGGTACGCTTGTAATTTTTTTGCATAGCGGGTACAAGTTAAAACGTGACACAAAAAGCGGGTATAGATGCAAATGCCCCAGCTTTCTAAATTAGGAGTAGTGAGCTCGGACAAAGCAGTAGGATGTACTCTATCCTTTCATTTTTTGTTGTCAAGTATTTTAAAAATAAATTTTTATTTTTACTTGTGGAGTGGATCGAAATAATGAAGACAAGACACCGAGCTCGAGAAGCAAAGTACCTTTCAAGGTCGAAGCTAGTAGCGATCGAATCCAGATGTATCAAGTCTTCGAGCATATCATGATAATGAAAAGCCGAGATATCGGGGATTGACCGAAGATCCCGATGGAAATTACGGGATTTTCAAATCAAGAGCAACTGTTTAAACTAATCATAGTTTTCGCTTTCGTAATTAAATTCGTACCATGGTTAGAATACCTCTGCTATGTAAAAAGATTTTAATTATTTTGGAAGGGCATCATCCACACCCTAAGATATTATGACAACATGACTCCTTCTCTTTAGTTTAGATACTAGTGGATCAACTTGTTATTGTTTAACCCAAAAAATAGTTTTTAAGGCCAAATCAATAATTTTATATAACGGGACACAAGCAATTGGTTCAATCTGAAATATATAATTTTTTTTAATACAACGTAGTCGAGAAGTGGGAAATAAATTCAATGACAGATAATATAATAAGAATAAAGCAGAGAAGAAATAAATCTTATTGAATGATCATTAATAGGTTAATGAGCCGAACAAAGTTTGAAGGGCCGAACTATGGGTAACTTGAGAGCAATATGCTATAAATTACAATGTATAGAATTGTAGAGAAGATAATTAGATTCCCCTGGTGGTGGTAAGAATATGTCTATTTATAGGGCTAAATTTAAGTAACCATTATCCTTGAATTATGGGTCCATTATGAGGATTTAATCAATACATCCATTAATTTTGGAAGACTTGTAACAACTATGTAAGTGCTAGAATTCCATAACCGATGAGTTAATTTCGTAACCGATGAGTTAATTCCATAGCTGATGAGTTAATTTCGTAACTGATGAGTCAATCCCGTACCTGTTGAGTTAATCTCGTGCCTGTTGTTACAGTCATTTATTTCATTCATTAATAATTGATTTGTAACTAATGGTGCAATGATGATAAATCCCATATAATCCGAGATTAATTAATTCCTTCCTCATGAGATATTCTCCCGCACCTGATCCGAGCTATTTCATGATGATCAATTCCAAGGCTAACATGCACGGTAGGAGTATGTTCAGTCCCTGGGGTATTTCACATATCATCTTTACATGTCATTCTTCACTTTTCTTCAAACTTTGCTGACACGTGTCGCTATTTAATATACCCACATGGCGAGTCTAATTTTTACTAATATAGATAGTCCCTCCACTTTTCGGTTACTCACTATAATGTGACCGAGAAGTGGAAGATTTTATCCTTTTTACCTCTGCCGCATTAAAAACCTTGCCAGAAAAACTCAACAGGGATGAAAATCGGACGAAGAAAAAAAGAGTGCAGAACTTAGAGATTCAGATGATAACTCCACCGCTTATGTTCCTTTTGTCAATAATCGGTTGGTTTACCCCTGTCTTGTTTAGGGGTTTGAAGACAAATTTTTGCCTTATGTTTGTAAAGTTTGACATATAAATTTCGAATTTATTTTATGTCTATTTTAATATTTGGGTTTTTGTTTCACCCTTCAACTTTGCATTAAAAATGCTTCAATGCACCATGATTTTTTTGAATAAGTATGAATTATAAAAGAGAGCCTTTTATGAACGACACTTAATAAAGAAGAAGTCTCAACTTCATAATGGTGTAAACATACGAAAGAAGAGATATGAACACACATATTTCTTTGAACAACTTTAAGAAAAGTTTTGTATCATTCTATCTTTCGACTTATGTAATACTTCACATTTATTTAAGTATCATCTGTAACTCTTTCGTAACTGTTTTCTTTACAACAGATTTGTAAAAAATTCAAGGGTATATCTTGCAACCCATGATTCAATATTTCCTTTAACCTAAACATTCGTAAATTTTTGAAATTTACCTCCACGAGTGTATTCTTTATAGGTTTTCGAATTAGGCTTGCATTTTTGGCTCGTGACTTTGCTCTTAACTTTTGATTTGTTGGGTAGACCTTAGGATTGACTTGAATTCTGATTTTTCTAGTCTTCTTTTCCTTTCATATATATAGTCCCCCAAGTGTTAGAGCTTTGAAGTATGAAATCTCGAGCATTTGATTATTCCTTCTATGTGGTCCATTTCCTAAAAAGGAAAATAAATATGGGACTCGGAGGTATATATTTTAGATGATGACTACTTAACCCTTTTTATTTCATTAGAAGGGTTGTAACCTAGACCGGAAATAATACAGTATTGCTCGTGTCTTTCGGGTCTACTATCACCATTTGGTATTTTTGGAAATTTATCCGAGTAATAATGTTTTTTGGCACTTTAGAAAATTATTTGAGTGCTCATACTTTATCTTTTAGACTTAAAATATATATTTGGATGCATTGTTACATGTGAGATGTCTTAATATAGCACCTTTAGGTGTGTAAATTTTATATAAAAGAGGGGCTTTTTATATATTTTAAATGTTATGAAAAGGACGTCTCTTTTTTATTCAGGCATAAAATAGGATCGATTGATTCGAGTAGACTTTTAGTCTGAGCAGTATTAATCTCAGCAGGATTTACAAGAGTATTGACCTCATTAAGATTTACGGGAATATTGATCCTGGTAAGACTTTCAGTTTGAGGTAATGTCACACCTCCTTTTTACGAAGTTTTAATACTCCCCGTGAAGGGCGTAATAAAGGAGCTTTTCCACTTAAAGGATAGTCGGAACGAGATTTATTATTATTTATTCAGAGTTGCCACTTGGGAGATTTATGGTGTCCCAAGTCATCGGTTGAATCCCGAACCGAGGAAAATATGACTCTGTTTATAGTCCGCGAACCAGAAATCTGAATAAGGAATTCTGTTAACCCGGGAGAAGGTGTTAGGCATTCCCGGATTCCCTGGTTCTAGCACGGTCGCTCAACTGTTGTATTTGATTTTATCTGATTTTAGTACATGTTCTACTTTTATGTGCCTTTTATTAATCACCCGCTTTTATTATATTTATTATTTATTTTTTTAAGAATTGCAACGTCGTGAAAATGTATTTTTGAACCACGTCGTACCAGTACGCCCGTGGCTTTTAACACATTTTGACTTCGTTAAGATTTGGATTTGGGTCACATAAATGTGCACCCGTATTTAGGAAAGTAATATTATTATCAACCGCGCCTAAAGTGACTACGTGTTTATTATCTTCGGGGAAGACCATGAAATTCGCTAAACGGTCCTCCCAATTTCTAAGTATTTTTAATAAAGAATTAATGAGGGCCCCGCAATTGTGTAATTTATTTGGCGAGGCTCGTCTTATCTTATTCAAAGGCCAAACTAAAATGACTACGATTTTCGATATGTATTTTAGCTAAAGAAATAAAAACTTGATTAATTTCGAATTGCATTATATCGAGGCAAACTAAGATTCACATTTATATTCTAAATTGGCCTACATGACAATCTATAATATGGCCCAATTGCTCAGGCCCAACGTCAGTAAAATTGGGCCAAGTGACTTTAACGCCTAGCTTGGGATCAAATCCTTCACAAATCCAATTCCAAATAATCTTTTTCTATTTTTATCATATTCAATAGCTAACTTTTCTTCTTCTATAAATCTTATTATTTATTGACAAAATGAAATGGAAATTATAATAAACGAACTCTGTAGAGCTAAATTCGAAATAAAGTGTAAACTAATGCATTTTTAACAGAAGGAACGCGTGAATCTGCAGATGTTATTGTGAGCAAATTTCACGTCCAAACTTGTCTATTTAACTATCAAATTATTAATACATTTACATTTAATCTAGAATACGATGTCTAATTCTTAATTTCTAATTACTTCGCGTGTGTCAAATTTTCAAAGCGGAGTAATTATCAATTCATACAAATTAGCTAGAAGTATACTCCATATTTGCTGATTGTTTCACAAAACTAATACTATATATATATATATTTTAAGTTCATAAAACTGATTCCTAGATCTAACAATTACTTTTCTAACACTATAAGCTCTGAATTCTGTTAAAGTCCTATTACAAATAT
Organism: Nicotiana glauca; assembly: GCA_026770625.1. Lineage (NCBI taxonomy): Eukaryota > Viridiplantae > Streptophyta > Magnoliopsida > Solanales > Solanaceae > Nicotiana > Nicotiana glauca. Next base: position 28,111 of record MU751072.1, on the reverse strand, counting down.
AACACAATGAAAGTTCGAATGTAACAATAGAACAATCCAAAACATTATTACAATTAACTATTCCTAATGAATACATATTACTCTAATCTAGATCTATATCTACTCAAATCTAATTACACATAAACGTATATATTGCTAA
>MU751071.1:50412-121111 GCA_026770625.1 Nicotiana glauca | reverse complement strand
TGCAGTCAAGAGATATTATGTATGATTTCTTTATCTTTATGTATCTGATTGTATTTGTCATATTTTGAAATTGAAGTGATGAAGGCATTTTGTTTCGCTATCCAAACACTTTATCGATTGATACCCCTTTGAGCCTTATTATATTTTCTTTCATATCCCTCTTTCGGAATCAATAACAAAATCAATGATTGAACGGGAAAATCAAGTGAGGAAAACAAAATAAGGAGGAAAAATAAAATAAGAAAAGGGAAAAGAAAAAAAAGAAAGGAAACAAAAGAAAAAAAGAAGAAGAAGATGAAAACAAAGAAAAGAAAAGAAGAAAAATGGAAGGAAAGGAACATCGCAACAATGAAGTGATTTTATGATCCGAACTATGTTTGAATTGATCCCGAAAGGGTACGTAGGCAGCCTCACTGAGGTTCAGTCGCAATGAAAGAAAAGTCCAAGAATTCCCAAGATTGAAAACTGGGGCAGAAGTTATGTTTGTTGTTGAAGATATGATTCCGAAAGTTGAAATCTTCAAACTCACGTTGGAATATTTTGAGCCTTTATACCCTTATTTCTAAACCCATCCAAAAGCCACATTACGGTCCAAAGAAAGACCTTCTGATCAATTTTAAGAAATGGCAATACAAGTAGGTAAGGTGAATCATGTTGTGGACAACACTCGGGTATCAAAGTATCAGAAAAATGCAAATGAGAGAGTCTTAGTGGTGAAAATCCTCACGGGCACCGTAAGGCGATGTGAGTTGAGAGATATTAAAATGAGAGAGTCTTATTGGTGAAAACCTTCACGGGCACCGTAAGGCGATGTGAGTTGAGAGATATTAAAATGAGAGAGTCTTATTGGTGAAAACCTTCACGGGCACCGTAAGGCGATGTGAGTTGAGAGATATTAAAATGAGAGAGTCTTATTGGTGAAAACCCTCACGGGTACCGTAAGGCGAAAGTAAGTTTCCAAAGCGAGCAAATGAAAGAAGGTTGTGGTTGAAAGGCGGCAAAACAAGCAATGGTTGGGTTTTAGTGAATATCGGGTTGTGAAATATGGAGCAACAAATGTGGCAATTGACTATTGTTTGGTTGGACAGACTAGGTCGGTTAATCCAAAATGCATGGCATGATCAATAGAATTCACCTTCCCACTCAGATAAGTCTCATCATCTTTTCAGAGTCTTTCTATCCTCAAAACTTCGAGGTCATTGCATTTCATTTTTCTTGAAATTTGTCTATAAATCATTTGTAGTCAAAGCTGAAACAAGAAATTGGGACTTATTAAAGGACAGTTGAAACAAGAAGGACCAATAATAGTCAGATATTTGGAGAAAGGTTCAAAAAAAATTCACAATAAAGGGAACGGAAACACCGAGACAGTTACATGAGAAAAACATTTTGGGTCATCAGGATTAGAAAGTTGTAAAGATAGCCGGGAAATCACGGCAAGACAAAACAAGTTCAAGGAAGCAAGTCGGAGCAAGTTCAAAAGCGGGAGCATGACCAACAAGAATGCCAGCAGCTAACCACCATTTTATATACTAACAAATTATTTTTGATTAGAACAGGGATAAAAGATTCAAATTCTTACTAATCACTTTAAAAGTGAATGTGACCAATGTGGACAACATGGGAACACAGAAAGTTTCGGCAACCCGGCACCTACCTGGAGAACAATGGAGGACAGTTCAAGTTTTAAGGAAAATCAACAATGTTCGAAGGAATCCATTTCAAGTTTCAGCAGTCAGGCGCCCACCTGGAAAACAAGGGAAGTATAATTTTAGTTTTCAATTTGTATATTTGATAATAAGCTGTACCCTGTTATCAAACTGGGGCAGAAAATTTTTTCTTTGTTTGTATGTTTGTTGTAAGCAGCCGCCCACCTAAAGAACAAGGGAATATATCTTTTCAAATTCAGCAAGCAGGCTCCCACCTGAAGAACAAGGGAATACATTCCAAAGTACAGCAAGCAGGCACCCACCTGAAGAACAAGGAAAGTATAATACAACTTTATCTCTCAAGTTAACATTTAGTAACATCATGTACCCAGTTATTTTTTAAACTGGGGCAGAAAATTTTCTTTGTTTTGTATGTTTGTTATAAGCAGGCGCCCACCTGAAAAACAAGGGAACATATCTTTTCAAATTCAGCAACCAGGCGCCCACCTGAAGAACAAGGGAATATATTTTCAAATCCAATAACCAGGCACCCACCTGGAAAACAAGGGAAGTATAATCTAAATTCTAACTTTGAATTGTAACATATGATAACATGATATGCCCAGTCACCATACTGGGGCAGAAAATTTTCTTCGTTTGTCTATTTTTGTAAGCAGGCGCCCACCTGGAGAACAAGGGAATACTTTCTCAAGTAATCGCAAGCAGGAGCCCACCTGGAGAACAAGGGAATGCTTTTTGAAGCAATCACCAGCAAGATGTCCACCTGAAGAATGGACACATATTTCAGAACACAGTCAAGGCAACAATCAGAATTCCATTGAAAGAATACAAGATGCAAGATCAAGGCAATACAAGAACACCAGATACCAGACATAGATAGGATTTTTGTAATTCGTAGATCATAGCTTAGGCTAGTTTCTTTTATTTTACCATGATGTAATAAGGGGTCGGCAAGCAGTAACAGCAACAACAGCAGGGAAATCACAACTCCTGGTAGTCCCAGCTACCAAACACTCTCAAACTACACTGACCTAATTCCTATTTAGCCTGAGATATGTGGGAAACCTCTGAAGCAGGGTGCGGTCAAACTTTTCAAAATGCTTCACACAGAATATGCGCACTGGGGCAAAAATCGCTCATTTCCGCTTACCTGTCTTTGCACGAAAACTCTTCGTGTTTCTGGGGAAAGAGGGGCAGCTGTAAGCACGTGATTTTTGCCCTAAGCAAATTATTCTCAAAAAATTCCAAATAAAATGATTTGTTTATTATTTTATAATTTTTATTAATTTTGTTAAATTTTGTGTTAGTTGTTGCATTTTTATTTGTGCATGATAATTCATATGAAAATACAAAAAATATGCATTTGCATTTAGGTATTTAATTTAACATTTTAGTATTAATTAGTATTAATTTATTTTAGAACAAAATAGGAGGAAAATAGTGAAATAACATTCTTTGGTATTTTTAGTTTAAATTTGTATTAGGTTGAATTTAAATTAGGAATTACTATATTTGAAAAATAGGAAATATAATTGTTAGAGTCAATTTGATTTTGGTTTTTATTTTATCATTTTTATAAAATCAGAAAAAATAAAAATACAAAAAAATATACACAATAAAAGAGTAAAAGAAAATAATTGGAAGGAAGAAAACAAAAAGAAAATAAATAAAAGGGTTGCAACCTCTGTAATCCGACGGCTTGGATTCGATCTCGGTTAATTAATAAAAGTGTCCGAAAATATTAATAACCCTAAAACCAACTATGTCTTCCTCGTACTGGACGTGTGACACCACCGGAGCCGCCACCGGCGGTGAACGTTACAACCACCAAAGATCACCAAAACCACACCCCAGATCCTCCTTCTCTTCCTCATTCCAAATATCAAATTGGTTTTCTTCGAATCTTACCCCAATCCCTCGAATATCCCATCTAAAATTTTCCGGCCATGACACAAATTATGCCAAATAGTCCCAAATTAACACCATGGGACCGCCTTCACTTCCCCTACACAGATACCATAGCCGCTAGGCTCGAATATGGCTGGAATGGCTCGAATTTAGATTTGAAAGTTTTCCGGCGGACCTGGGTTTCATGAAACTTCACCAAATGGGTATCATAGGATTCTCCTCGCATCCCTCATGATGTTTCTACCATCACTGGGGGTCAATTGACAACAAGACTGTCCGAATTTCAAACCAAGTGTTAACAGACCTCAAGCCCATAAGTGAGTTCTCGAGTGATTTCATACTTTTCTGTTTATTCTCATTTTCGTCTAGGTTAATTGCCAGATATAATTTGCATGTCTATTATTTTTCTTTCCATCTTGGGGTTCTGAGTCTTTTAGTTGTTCGTCTGACTTACCTGGGTTTGTTCGATCACAGATTAATGGTTAGTTTTATCTAGTTTCAGTCGGTCAATTGCTAGGTGTTATTTTAGGATTAATTAGCTTAATTGATCAATTTCAGTCGAATAACTTCTTGGTAATATGTTGCTTCTTGTTAGATTGGCAATCCATATTGTTTTTAATCTTCATTCCTGATCAATTTTTTCTTTTAGTTTAGTTTTGTGTTGATTCATTCTGATTAGGTGATTTTCGGATGATAGTGTAATTGAATTTCAAATCTTTATGATATATGAAACCAATAGCTAATTGTTTTTTATTGTGTCGGCGTGACTATAGTTAGTGGGGGTTTGGATTAATTAACTAAAGTTGGTATTTTTAATATTGAATTCAGGGGTAGTTTAGGTATTTGGATATGGTAGAATGTTGTAGTTACAACAAGAGTCTTCTAGGACTTTCCATAAGAGAGCTTTAGTGTAAGGGTCAATGTGTTTAATGTACTAACTTGTGACCCAAGTTAAGAATTAAAGGACTAAAACAGAAATTGAATAAGGACTAAAAGAGAAAGTTGAAAATCTGATAGGCTTCTTTTGTGCCTATAAAAAGGCATCACTATGCGTTGAGCAACAAGTTGGAGAGACATTCAAAAAATTTCCCCCAAGCAATCTCTTCCAGTTTCAGATCTGAAATTCAACTTTCAGATTCAAATCTTCACCTAATTCTTAATTCTAAAAAAATGAGACAAAATCTCCAAAAAAAAATCCAAAAAAAAATTCTACCGTTTCATTAGCTTAATTTTCCAATTCTTAACAAGAGTTCAGTGGTAGTTTCCTTAGAGTCCAATAGCTGGAGTTCTGTGTTGCGAATTTCAGTAGAACTATTTGGTTGAATGAGTTTGAAGTGTTGGGTTTTGATTTGAGGTTCAATTGAGATAGTCGAACTGTGTGTGGTGATTTCTGTTTCATGCTGATTTTCAAATCATTCATGGGGCTGACTTGTTTGGAATCTGGGCTGTTAATTGGTTTTCTCTTTGCTATCGTTTCCTGTGACTGCTAAATAAGATTGCTGTTAACCTTCTCTTATTCTCTGTTGACTGAAATCCAGGTACACTCTTTGAATTCCCCCCGATGTAACCTCAATTTGGAATGAAAAGAAGTAGTATTCCAGATCCAGCTCACATGATTGCCTGTAGCTACAATCTACATAACAATGTGTCATTGTTAGTTTAGTTGTTTGAAATAGGAATTGCTAAGTCAAGATTGGTTCTATCGATTTGCATTGTTTGAGACTTGTATTGGACTGTTTTGGGAGTATTTGAACTTGAGCTTATTTAATGCTCATTTTAGTACACAATTCTCTGTTAAAATGTAAAGCAACTACTTGTTTGGAATTGCAATTGTGATGGTCACAGTAAAACAAGTTTCAAGCTAAACATATTTCTCTGGTATACAGCAGTAATTAGTGTCATGAAATTAAATTGAGTAGTATTTCTGAAGTTAGCATTGTAATTTGGGTAAGAATCAGGCACTAAGTGTTCATTTCATTTGAGTAGATCATTGAATTGTTTATTTCCATTTAATTAGCGACGTTAGTTGAAAATAAAATCGGATTATGTATCTTCACCTTAAATAGATCAGTTGAGATTAATTTCAGCAAGCATTGCACAAATCGAATAGAAGCATAATGTGGTTTAATTGTTCAATTCTGATGCACTGTGCATTCAAACCTGGGCCAAAGCCTATGGTTATCCAATCTCTTGGTAAATATTCTCATGGATATTCATTTTTGTGTAATTTGGAATTTGGGCTGTCCGGTCTGTGAAAATAGACTAGTAAGCCCAAGACAAATTAGATATTGGGTATGTGAGGCATTGCAAACCCAGCTGAACCATTTCTTGTATAATTTGTGGACTTGAACAAAGTTAAGTCTTGAACAATACATTAGGACCTTCTCTTTATTTTTAGAGACGAATTTAATAGAAAAATGTAATTCACTTTTGGATTGACCTTCCGGTATATCACACTGTGACGCTATATTGAAGCGAGATACGTACTCTACGGTGAGTGCGGGGTCGTTTGTGATTGGGGACTATGGCTTAGTCCGACCGAGTGATGTTTATACTGTCTTATTGACTAGAAATTGATTGGTAAACATCCTACTTGGATTGTTATGAGTATATCTGGGCTATGTGCCAATTATTTGGATCCCTTAGGGATTATTATCACTGTCTCCATGATGTTTAGCATGTTTTCATGATATCAGTCCTGAGTTAAACAGTGTCTCGAAATGATTGGTAAATTTCTAAGGTTTTAAACACTTAATCTATAATTCCTAATAATTGTAACTGAAAATGATAAACTTGACTGTGCCCGTGTGTCTTACATGCATATATCTAGACTGAATATGGATCGGGTTGCACGCCGCAGTGAATGCTAAGATGATATTGCGATTAGGATACAGGAGCCCCTTCGGAGTCTGAACCCCCACAGTGAGGGCGGGTACCCAAATGGATCGGGTTGCGCAAAGCAACGGTCATGTGTATTGCATTGCATTCATGCATCGATATCTATCTGTTTTACATGTCATTGCATGTTGTTGTTCCACCGTTAAATGTGTTGAATTATTGGTTATAGCTTTGCATTGTAATATTTCGGGATTTCTTACTTTCAGCCATTAAATATGTCTATTACCACTGAGTTGGAAGTACTCACTTTACTCCCTGCACCATGTGTGCAGATTCAGTTGTCGCGGGAGCATAGTCGAGCTGTTTGCTGCTTCCAAGAGTGACCAGGAGTTGTCGAGGTAGTTGCCTGACGTCCGCAGGATCCGACTCATCCCCTTATCCTTTTTATTTTTCCGCACTTTTGAACTCTATACTACTGAGGATTTGCTATTCTATTATATTAGAGGCTCTAGACTCATGAACCCGGGTCTTTGGGAGTTATATTTGTGTTATCATGACTTTCAGTATTGTTTCTATCTATCAACTGAACCATTAAGTCTTGTTGTCTGTTATAAATATTTAATTAACTGGTATCGAGTTTTTCATACTCGGGTTGAGGGTGTTCAATGGTCGGGCTTTCCTAGCAATTGTTTTGGGTGCCATCATGACCGGGATTGGGGTCGTGACAAGTTGGTATCAGAGTCTAGGTTACTAGGCCTCATGAGTTATGAGCCGCTTAGTAGAGTTTCGCGGTTCGGTACGGAGACGTCTGTATTTATCCTCGAGAGGCTGCAGAACCTTTAGGAAACACTTCATATTCTTGAACTCTTGTCATGCGGCTTTGTTGTTCAGAGAACTAAACTTCCATATTCTATTCTATCGCAGATGGCGAGAACCCGTGCTACTGGACGTGGTGAACGACCACCATTGCCACCCACTAGAGGCCGTGGACGCGGCCGTGGTCGTGGTCGAGGTAGAGCAACAGGGGCAGCACCTGTTGACCCACCAGTTGCCCTTATTCAGGACCAGCCTCCAGTTGTGGATGCTCCAGCAGCACCGGTTCAGGCACCGGCAGTGCCCATTGTGATTCCTGGCCTTCAGGAGGCTTTAGCTCAGATCCTATCCGTCTGCACCGGTCTGGCTCAGGCTATCTCAGCCACTACTGCCGCAGCTACTTCTCATACGGGGGTGGTGATAAGACCCCCGTAGCTCGCACACCCGAGCATGTTTTTCAGGGATTATAGACACCAGGAGCAGCCCCAGCTCAGCCAGTTACACCGGTTGCTCCAGTTGTGCCAGTCGCACTAGCTCTAGATTATGTGGTTCTAGTGATGCTAGACGATGAGCAGCATCTACTAGAGAGGTTCGGTAGGCTCCAGCTTCCGACGTTCAGTGGTACTGAGGGCGAGGATGCCCAGGGATTTCTAGACAAGTGTGAGCGTATGCTTCGCACTACAGGGATTTTGAAGTCAAGTGGAGTGGAGTTTACTAACTTCTACTTCTCAGGGCCTGTATTTACATGGTGGGAGGAGTTTGAGAGGCGTAGGTCTGTTGGAGCATCTCCCCTTACTTGGCAGCAGCTCTCCACTCTCTTTCTGGAGAAGTATGTGTCGCAGTCTCACAGAGAGGAGTTGCGTCGTCAGTTCAAGTGGTAGATTCAGGGGGACATGACTGTGACCCATTACGATTTGAGGTTTAAGCAGTTCGCTCAGCTTGCTACTTGGATGATCCCGACAGATCGGGAGAGGATTAGGAGGTTCGTGGATGGCCTCAACTATCTAATCCGCATTTTGATAACTAGAGAGAGGGTTGTAGCCACTTCGTTTGAGGAGGTAGTTGACATGGCTCGATAGATTGAGACAGATCACCGTCGGAAGTATGAGGAGAGGGAGGCTAAAAGGCCTCAAGGTTCGGGTAGCTTCAGTGGTGCTCCGTCTAGGGGCCAGTTCTAGCGTGGTGGAAGTTGTTCCTTCAGGCCTCCTCAGTCAGGTCGCCCAGAGTACAGTGGGGCTTCTTCAGGCCATGGTCTTTAAGGATTTAAGTAGGGCCAGTCTTCACTTAGTGCCCTTCCAGCTCAGAGTTCTACTCCTGCCTCTTAAGCCGAGGGTTCATCTACAGTGAGGGGTTCCCTTCAGTGCCCTTCTCCAGCACCGGGTAGTCGCTATGAGTGTGGTGAGTTTGGCCACATGAGGAGACAGTGTCCTCGGCTTCGTGGTGGTCGGTCTCAGCAGAGGGATTAGCCCTCCTCTTCTACTCCATCTACTTCAGCACCATCCCAGTTAGGTATGGTTGGGGGCCAGACAACTAGGGGCCGCCCTACGAGCAGAGACCAATCTAGTGGTGGTCAGGCTTGGTTCTATGCTATCCCAGATAGGAGGGACACCATTGCATCGGATGTTTTTATCACAGGTTTTATCTGAGTCTGCCACAGGGATACTTCTATTTTATTCGATCCCGGGTCTACATACTCTTATGTGCCTTCATATTTTTCCCATCATCTAGGTACAACCCGTGGTTGTCTTGCCTTTCCTATTCATGTATCTACACCGGTGGGTGATACCATTATTGTGGATCACGTATATCGATCTTGTCTGGTGACTATTGGGGGTTTGGAGACCCGAGTTGACTTGTTGTTGTTGGGCATGGTAGATTTCAATGTGATTCTGGGTTTGGATTGGCTATCTCCGTACCATGCAATTCTGGACTGTCATGCCAAGATAGTTACATTGGCTATTCCGGGTGTTTCGAGGATTGAGTGGCGAGGTTCGACCGATTATGTTCCCAGCAGGGTGATCTCTTACCTAAAGGCCCAACGGATGGTTGAGAAAGGTTGTTTATCATACTTTCCTTTTGTGAGAGATGTTGGAGCTGAGAATCCTAGTCTTGATTCTACGCCCGTTGTGAGGGATTTCCCAGATGTGTTTCCAGCAGACCTACTGGGCATGCCGCCGAACAGGGACATTGATTTCGGTATTGATCTAGTGCCGGCACTCAGCCCATCTCTATTTATCCCTATCGTGTGGCACTAGCTGAGTTAAAGGAATTGAAGGAGCAGCTTCAGGAACTCCTAGATAAGGGGTTCATTCGTCCGAGTGTGTCACTGTGGGGTGCACCAGTCCTATTTGTGAAGAAGAAGGATAGCACAATGAGAATTTGCATTGATTACAGGCAGTTGAACAAGGTGACAGTGAAGAACAAGTATCCACTACCGCACATTGATGATTTGTTTGATCAGCTCCAGGGACTCAGGGTATTCTCTAAGATTGATCTTCGTTCAGGCTATCACCAGCTGAAGATTAGAGATTCTGATATTATCAAGACAGCTTTCAGGATGAGATACGGGCATTATAAGTTTCTAGTTATATCTTTTGGGATGACTAATGCCCCAGTCGCGTTCATGCATCTAATGAATAGTGTGTTTCGGCCGTATCTGGATTCATTTGTGATTGTTTTTATTGATGACATCCAGGTGTACTCGCGTAGCCAGAAGGAGCATGCTTAGTATTTGAGAGTGGTATTACAGAGATTGAGGGAGGAGAAGCTTTATGCAAAGTTCTCCAAGTGTGAGTTCTGGCTTGGGTCTGTGGCATTTCTGGGACATGTGGTGTCTAGTGATGGTATTCAGGTTGACCCAAAGAAGATAGATGCGGTGCAGAGTTGGCCTAGACCATCATCAGCCATGGAGATTCGGAGTTTCCTCTGTCTGGTAGGGTACTATCATCGGTTTGTCTAGGGTTTTTCATCTATTGCTTCGTCCTTGACTAAGTTGACACAGAAGGGTGCACCATTTGTATGGTCGGACGAGTTCGAGGAGAGCTTTCAGAAGCTCAAGACAGCTTTGACCATAACTCCAGTGTTAGTTCTGCCATCAGCTTCAGGTTCTTACACCGTGTATTGTGATGCTTCGAGAGTTGGGATCGGGTGTGTGTTGATGCAGGAGGGTAGAGCTATTGCATATGCTTCTCGTCAGTTAAGCCTCATGAGAAGAACTACCCCGTTCATAATTCGGAGTTGGCTACCATAGTTCATGCTTTGAAGATTTGGAGGCACTACTTATATGGCGTATGTTGTAAGGTATATACCAATAATCGCAACCTTCAACATTTGTTTAAACAGAAGGATCTTAATTTGAGACAGTGGAGATGGCTTGAATTGCTCAAGGATTATGTCATTACTGCTGATACCCAATTTTTCCCTATGTATTTTATACTCAAAATACTTTCAAAATAGCATTTATATGCATATACAAGGATCCTTAAATGTTTTGGTATTTTTCCCAAATTTTTAAAGATTTTTAAAACCAATTTATGGCTTATTTTGCACTATAAAAACCAATAGTTATTCCCAAAACTCGTCATTTTGGTGAATAATTTATTTTATTCTTACATCTACACAAAAATATAATTTACATGATTTTTACATAATTTTACAAGCCCCATTTGGTATTTCTAAACTAGAATTGCATGAAATTGCAATTTTAGCCTATTTCTCGATTTAATAGCATTTTTATCACAAAATCATCCCTAATATTTTTAAACTAATACATATATATGGTTTGCTAACCCTGTGCTTTTAATTTGATTTTTAACATCTTTTACTATTTTTTATAAATTCAAAAGCGAAAAATGGCTATTTCAATTTTGGCCTCAAATTGCTTTCAATTGTAGCCTCAATTCACCCGAATTTTAAACCCAATTCAGCCAACCAACATTCCAATTGGAAGGCTGTCCCTGAAGCCTCGCCTGGGTCCATTTCCGGCCTTTCTCCGATGGGTTTTGGTCTGATGATGCTTTAAACTTCATTGATAACAAGTTTCACGGCCATGTTTCTCATCTCACTAATTTTTATTGCAAACCCTAATTTTTTCGTAAATATTTTAATCCATTTCTTTTTAAACGACTTCTAGTTTATTCTTTGTGTTCTACGCTACTTATTACTCGATATCCTCGATTGGTTCAAGTTTTTAAATGTTCTTGTTCCTCTTTTCAAAACTATGGTTTCTGACCCCTTTCAAAATCACTATATCTTCTGCTTCTTTTTTGAGTATTATGTGCTTATGCCTGTATTATGTTTTTATGTTTGGATTATGAGTTTTTTTGTATGGTTTTCTGGTTAATCCCAATTCCATGCTTTAAGTTTTACTAAGGTTCCAATCTTCTACAGAACTTGTGATTTTCCTGCTTAGGGTTCTCTGATTCTTACGCCTGTTGTATTTTATAGGTCTAACTGTTATTCTACTGATTATTTGCATCTCTTCGAATCCCTAATTTGTATGTGTTCTTACACTAATTTTTGAATTATTTCCTTACTTGTGAAATGCTCTCTATACTTATCACTGATTCCCTCTAATTTTGGTTTTTTCCGTGATTCTTTGACTAATTTTCAGAATTAATTTATATTTTTACCATATTTGTGCTCTTATATATATTTTCAAAATATTCAGTATATGCTTTCCTTATTTGAAGCATTGTGTATCTAGCCCTTATTGCATACTGCTTTTATTATGGTATAATCAGTCATCTGACTGATTCTTTCCTTGCCTGATAATTTGTACTATTTTAATCGTGAATCCATGATTTAATTGGATTAAGTCCTGTGATTGATTTAATTTGGTACTGTTTCTATAATTATATACTTACTACCATGTTCTCTATTGTTTTCAGAAAAACTATAAGTACTACTCTTCCTTTCTCACACACGAACAGAATTAATTCTGAACTCTCTCTTACACAAACTATTTAGTACTCTCTCTTTGTTTCCACACCATCTCTCTCACTTCTTTTGTGACTACTGGTTATTTCACTGTTCCATTATATCGCTGCTCACTTCCATTGCTCTCTATACTACTGCCTTTTCTCTGCATACTCTCTGCGCGCTATTGCTCACTTCTCTACACATTTTTGCTCACTATTACTCTGTGTTACATTATTTTCTACTGGCATGCATCCTATTTAAATTACAGTCTCAAAACAATATGCTTCTATTTGTGTTGCACTTCCTGTTGTTTCTTGCATTCTTCTACCTATGATTTTGTTGTTCTTACTGCAATTAGCATGCCTCTGTGCTGACAATGTAGTCTAGCATGCCTGTGCTTGTTTCCTGCATGTTTCTCCTTACCACCTAACCCCAGAACATTATTAGCATATATTCAGGATCCTTTAGCTACTATATTTCCCTGAACCTATTCTGATGTTGACTCTGCCAATTTAATGTTGTTAAGACCCTAACCCCTTTTTTTGAAACATGCTTGATTATTCTGAAGTACTTCTCTTTGGTATTCTGTGTATATATAACTGTGTTCTTGCTTGTGAGTTATTTGTTCCCTTTCCCCCTGCCCATGTTGGTGTTTCCTGAGTACTGTGTGACTCTTTGCTTTCAAAACTGGTTCCACATTAACTGTTTTCAAACTCAATTGATTACTTTTGTCTCGAAACTATTTTCATGTGAATCCTCTTTCAATTGTTTTCAACTCAACTTCTTCAAATTCTATCGCAATCTCACTACTCTTCGAACTTAGGTTATGCCCCCTTGGTGTAAGCATTGCTTTGGGTACCTTGAGTACCCACTGAACTTTGATGCACAAGGCTGGTAATTCCACACTTGCACTTGTCTTAATTTGTTTTGGGTGCCTGGTATTGGACAAGGACCCCAATGGGCCCTCAGGGAACTTTGCCGCACCCAAACCCTTGGTAAAGGCTGTGAAATTCGAAAGAAGTGAGGTTGGAGATTTTGGCATGGCTGAAGGCTCCCTATAGATTAGCTTCTTATTTTTTTACTCTTCATTATTGTAATTTAATTACTTGATCTGTAATAACTTGTAAAGAACAATAGGGTTTTATAGTAAATTTGGGTGGGATTATGCATTCTTAGCTTCAAGTAATGGGTAGAAAACATGTCTATAGGATTTTACTTATCTACTTGTGCAATAGAGAACATGTCTATAGGATTTTATTTACCTATTCATGCAATAGAAATCATGTATAAGGAATACATTCTACATATAGAAATTCTGCTCCTAGGTTCCTTCGCTTTCAGTCTGTTATTTTTCATAACCATAATCAATTGATAATTGAAAGCTCTACTACTGCATTTAGATATCATGTCTTAGGGCTATTACGTGCATTAGATATTATGCAATTACGAGTCCACTTGCAATGTTTTGGCCATCTCATTAATTATTAAATCACATAAGGTTGGTTAACAGGTTTTCTCTAAAACTAAAAAAATGACGTGCATGTCCGCTTTCTGTTATAACGTCAGGCAAGCCTCAGGCCGGAAAAAATTGATTAATCGTCTTAAGTCTAAGCCATTCGACCTCTTTAAGTTGCCCAAACTTGTTTGCCTCCCTGAAGTCCGTTTGGTTTTACTACTAAATTCCTGTCTTACGTTTTCACCTATATATTTTCAACCAAGTTACTTTTCCAGTCCAAGACTGGACTACTGTTTTCCCTAAAAACGTATTACGACCTCTGTAATTTTCAAAGGCTATATTTTTTAAACTAATATATTCATTATTCTCCCTTTCTTTTTGCAATCCTAAATAACTTTTACGTCCTGCTATATGTTATTTTTCAGTCTTAAACTAAACTACTTTTTTAAATAAAAAAAGAGCAGAGTACTGTGCTTTTAGACGTCTTCTGTGAATGTGCTTAATACTAATGTATTTACTCCTCTTTCTCTGGTGCTATACGTTTTCTACCCTACCTATATAAAATTGTTATATGTTCGTAGGATACTGCATACGTATATGGTCCTAACTGTGTTTGAAAAAAACTGTTTTCTTCTATTCCTAAATGATACATATTTTACTGCTGCTTCACCTTTAGTTTTTTTCAACCCTCCCGCCAAATTCTGCCAAAACTTTCAGCTTCTATGCTAATCTATTTTCGAATATTCCAATTTTAAGCTCTCACTCCCCTAGACCTTAAATGTGATTGAGGCGTGCTAATTGTATGTCTATTCGTGGAGGGGTATTTGAGCCCTTTTACATGCCTTTACGTGATCCCTTATATGAAGTCCTACTTGCTTTTGTATGTCGCTTAGTATTTTTTTCCTTTAAACCTAAGGGTTCAACCTAGTCCTCACCTTATAGAAATAGCGGTCCTAAAACACCCTCTAGGACCTATAGGATGGGACGGGTAATAGCACGCAACAAGCACTCGTGACCAATCCACACGTTTAAATGACCTTTACGGGGCGGGAAGGGTAGACATGGAGATGATGATGGTGCGCTAATACCTCGTGCCAGAATGATTGCTGGATATTGTACCGATGTGATCCATATTATATTTAAACCTAGGACCCTTTTTCCTTTATTTATATGATATGATTTTTCTTAAAATTTATGTTTTTTCCAAAGCCACGTATGTCTTTTCCTCTCTTTTCTTTCAAAACTTTCAACTTATTTGTATTCCCTATGTGCAAACATTGTTTGTTTACTCATACTCTTCTTAAAGTCACAACTAAACAAGGTCGGGAACCACACTAGTGGATCTTAAGGGGTGCCTAACACCTTCCCCTCGAGATAATCTCAAGCCCTTACCCGAACTCTGGTTTTCCTTCAAATCCTTTTTTCATTTCTCTAAAAGTGTCCTAATGCACTATAATCATTAGGCGGTGACTCCTCAAATTCCATAACCCGGTTCCTCAAAAAGGAACGAGAGTTGTTTTGTCCATAATGTCGTAAACCCGATTCCGCCTTGGGGGAAAAGGGGGCGTCGACAGCATAGCGACTCTGCTGGGGATTCTTTTAGGCTTTTGTCATTACTTGCTTTTGTGACTTTATTGCTTACTTAATCACATTTATTTCCTATTCTTGATTATTTCATTACAAGTACTAACTTGGCACTTCATGTTTTTCTTTCCCTTTAAATTTCTTCTTTTACTGCCTTATTATTTCAATTCTGTTGTAATTTCTGAGTATTTATTGTAATCTTTATGAACGTGAAAATACATGCAATTTGCTTCATTATTGTAATTGCATTGCTCAACACAATATTCCATTCGTGCCAAAACAAATCCTATAGCAACGCTTATAATGAGTGGTTGCTCACTTCCGATATTATAAACCCCCTAAATGTGGCAAAAGTATATTTATGGTAAAATCAGTCGATCAACGGTGTAGTCGATGGTTCCACGTCTTTCCCTCTTGAGTTGTCCGCTCAAGGGTACCTTATTCCATTAAATTATTCCATTAAATTATTCATGCATCATGGTCAAACCTAGCTGAGTCAGTTATGTTGTCCACATAATGACTCCTTAAGATAGCTTAAACCAAAGTCCATCGGGTTTCCTCGAGACCCAAACAGACATTTTCACGTTATGTGCATTTATTTGGAGAACTTAAGTGCTTTGTCATGCTAATTATTGATTTAAATAAGTCGAGTGTGGCGGGGGTAAGGTATAACCCTTTTGTTTTGTAGAAATGAGGCACGAGGTCCCCAGATTCGGTATGGTATCCAACTCCACCCAAGGTTGCTAAGCTGGTGGGAAGATCTTCATGGCAGTGATCAAACTCTCATCTGCAAATACTTAGGAAATTTTCCCTCACTTCTAGAAATCCAACCCAACAACAAGATCATTGAGGCTGCCACTTTGTTTTAGGATGGTGATCGATCAGTGTTCCGCTTCGGGGATTTGGAAATGACCCATTTACTAGAAGAGATAGGGGGACTAGCTGGTATCCCTTAAGAGACTCTGGGATTGCTTATGCCGGAGAACCGCAAAAGTAGAGGCTTTCTTAAGATGATGGGACTCAATAAAAATCCCGACCTTTCTTGCTTGAAGGACTCCTACATACCATTCAACTTCTTGTACGAGAGATGGCCACAGCAAGTCCTATCACACCTACATGGATGAATTCACTCTCACTTCTTTGGGACATATACATAGAAGGGTGTTTGTGTACATGTTTTTCTTCTTGGGCGTGATAATTTTCCCTATAAAGAAGGCTAGGATCCACACCAGACTAGCCATGGTGACCAAGACCTTAATGGAAGGAGTTGATGGGCAGTCTTTCAGCATAGTGCCTATGATCATCGCAGAAATCTACCGAGCCTTAGGAATGTGTCAGCGAGGGGCTCCACATTTCGAGGGTTGTAATCTGCTACTTCAACTTTGGCTCATAGAACACCTCCAGAAAGGCGACTACAGAGAGGAAATTATCCATAGGGATTGGGATGACCATATCTCTTTTCATCACCCAAAGCGAATGAACTTCATGCCCAACAGGTTCGCTCAGTCAGAGGACACCAATGGATAGGTAGAGTTGTTTGAGAATGTAAAAGAAGATCAAATTCAGCGGATGTTCGAGTGGTTCCAAATAGAGGAGTTTAAAATCCATTCGCGAGACGCACCATTCCTCAGACTCATTGGTCTCAGGGGAACTCATCCTTATGTCCCACTCCGGGCCATGAGGCAAGGTGGAAGAAAACAAATCATACCCGGGATAGAGAAAATGAGTCATTTCAGGGTTGACTTTCAAGATGATGATAGCCCGAACAGGTGTCATGCTCAGCATATGTGGCACTGCAAGCTAGTCTTAGGGTGTGTGCTGCACTACACAGGTTTGTCGGAAGATGATCACATTGGTTTGGGTCGTCCAGAATTCGTCCACGATCATAGGATCATTGACGAGAAAACTGAAGCACAAGTTAAATACAATCAATTGCGCAAGAAGATGAAAGAATGTGAGAATGAACATCGGGAAACACAGGAAGCCCACAAAAAACTAATCAACAAGTGGAAGGATAGGGCTGTCAACACCAACAATCGTTTGGGATATCTGGAGCGAGGTCTAGTGGAGTTGGAAGGGAAGTTCTTAAAAAGAATTGAAGACTGTCAGAATGCTGAAAGAAGTGTAGGCAGACATCTAGCTTGAGCTTATCTGCTGTTAGGTCATTCTGGGACCAAATAGTTAGGATCTTTTATTTCATACTCTCTTAATGTAATAAGTCCACTGGCCATTAGTGACATCTTTTATCATTCAGTCGGTTCAAGACTCGTCTTGTTTTATCAATAAAACGAGGCATTTATCATTATAAGTTCTCCAAATCAATTTGTCGCTAGGCCTACCTCGGGCACAATGAGGCGCCCAAAATTAGGACGCGACTTATATTCCCGCACAATGTGTTTAAATATTGCAATATTATTTATCATAATCCGCACTAAATTTTCACCTTTTGTTTTTATTTTATTTTTATCCCCCTCCCTAAAGGTTAGTTCGTGAATTCTGGCACCGTCAGCATACTCAACAAGATCCAAGTGTCCTCCACCTCCTCCTTCGAGTCCTACCAGAAACAGGAACAAAGTCAAAATGGGAGATACAAGCACTAGGAAGGAACTTGAGGAAATTTCTCAAAACACCGCAATCACCAAGGAGACTGCTGCTCATCTGGAGCAAACTTTGCTGAGACTCCGAGAGGAATTAGACCAAGTTAATGACTTGGCAAGCTTATCATTCTCTCTTGCTTTGCCTCCGAAAGGGCTTGGTCACAACAAAGCGTTGCACATCACTGCGCAATGCGAGGATCACTTTATCACCAGGATTCTAGTCGATGGGGGCTCCAGCCTCAACATTTGCCCATTGGTAACTCTTAGGACATTGGGTAAGGGATTGCTCGAGATCAAAGATGGGGCTATCAGTGTCAAAGCTTTTTCATAACCATAATCAGTTGATAATTAAAAGCTCTACTACTGCATTTAGATATCATGTCTTAGGGCTATTACGTGCATTAGATATCATGCAATTAGGAGTCCACTTGCAATGTTTTGGCCATCTCATTAGTTATTCAATCACATAAGGCTGGTTAATGGGTTTTCTCTAAAACTAAAAAAATGACGTGCATCTTCACTTTCTGTTATAACGACTAGGCAAGCCTCAGGCCGGATAAAATTGATTAATCATCTTAAGTCTAAGCCATTCGACCTCTTTAAGTTGCCTAAACTTGTTTGCCTCCCTGAAGTCCGTTTGGTTTTACTACTAATTTCATGTCTTACTTTTTCACCAATATGTTTTCAACCAAGTTACTTTTCCAGTCCAAGACTGGACTACTGTTTTCCCCAAAAACTTATTACGACCTCTATAATTTTCAAAGGCTATATTTTTGACACTAATATATTCAGTATTCTCTCTTTCTTTTTTCAATACTGAATAACTTTTAAGTCCTGCTATATGTTATTTTTCAGTCTGAAACTAAACTACTTTTTCTTTTTTTTTATAAAAAATAGCAGAGTACTGTGCTTTTAGACGTCTTCTGTGAATATTCTTAATGCTAATGTATTTACTCCTCTTTCTCTAGTGCTATACGTTTTCTACCCTACCTGTCGAAAATTGTTATCCTGTTCGTATGGTACTGCATACGTATATGGTCCTAACTGTGTTTGAAAAAAACTATTTTCTTCTATTCCTAAATGATACATATTTTACTGCTGCTTCACCTTTAGTTTTTTTCAACCCTCCCGCCAAATTCTGCACAAACTTTCAGCCTCCATGCCAATACATTTTCGAATATTCCAATTTTAAGCTCTCGCACCCCTAGACCTTAAATGTGATGAGGCGTGCTAATTGTATGTCTATTTGTGGAGGGGCATTTGAGCCTTTTACATGCCTTTACGTGATACCTTATATGAAGTCCTACTTGCTTTTGTATGTCACTTAGTATTTTTGCCTTTAAACTTAAGGGTTCAACCTAGTCCTCACCTTATAGGAATAACGGTCCTTAAACACCCTCTAGGACCTATAGTATGGGACGAGTAATAGCACGTAATAAGCACTCGTGACCAATCCACACGTTTAAATGATCTTTACTGGGCGGGAAGGGTAGACATGGATATGATGATGGTGCGCTAATATCTCGTGCGAGAATGATTGCTGGATATTGCACCAACGTGATCCATATTATATTTGAACCTAGGACCCTTTTTCCTTTATTTATATGATATGATTTTTCTTAAAATTTATGTTTTTTCCCAAATCCACTTATGCCTTTTCCTCTCTTTTCTTTCAAAACTTTCAACTTATTTGTATTCCCTATGAGCAAACATTGTTTGTTTACTCCTACTCTTCTTAAAGTCACAACTAAGCAAGGTCGGGAACCACACTAGTGGATCTTGAGGGGTGCCTAACACCTTCCCCTCGAGATAATGTCAAGCCCTTACCCGAACTCTAGTTTTCCTTCAATTCTTTTTTTCATTTCTCTAAAAGTGTCCTAATGCACTATAATCATTAGGTGGTGACTCTTGAAATTCCATAACTCGGTTCCTCAAAAGGGAACGAGGGTTGTTTTTTCCATAATGTCGTAAACCCGATTTCGTCTTGGGAGAAAAGGGGGCATCGACAATTACTATTTTGTATCATCCGGGGAAGGCCAATGTAGTGGCTGATGCTTTGAGCCAAAAGGCGGTGAGTATGGGTAGTTTGGCGTACATTCCAGTTGGGGAGAGGCCCTTTGCAGTTGATGTCCAGGCTTTGGCCAATCGTATGGTGAGGCTAGATATTTCGGAGCCTAGTCAGGTGTTGGCTTGTGTGGTATCTCGGTATTGCTTATATGACCACATTAGAGAGCGCCAGTATGATGATCCACATTTGCTTGTCCTTAAGGACAGAGTTCAGCATGATGATGTCAGGGATGTGACTATTGATAATGATGGTGTGTTGAAGATGCAGGGCCGGATTTGGGTGCCCAATATGGATGGGCTTCGGGAGTTGATATTGGAGGAGGCCCACAACTCGCGGTATTCTATTCATCCAGGTGCCGCGAAGATGTATCAGAATTTGAGATACCATTACTAGTGGAGGAGAATGAAGAAGGATATTGTATGTTATGTAGCTCGGTGTCTCAACTGTCAGTAGGTCAAGTATGAGCATCAGAGGCCCAGTGGTGTACTTCAACGTATGGATATTCCCGAGTGGAAGTGGGAGAGGATTACTATGAATTTTATGAGTGGTCTCCCTCGAACAGCAAGGAAGTTTGATTCGATTTGGGTGATTGTGGATCGGCTGACCAAGTCTGTGCACTTTCTTTCGGTGTGTACTACCTATTCTTCGGAGCGGTTAGCAGAGATTTTTATCCGGGAGATTGTACGGTTGCATGGGGTCCCAGTTTCTATTATATCGGACAGGGGTACTCAGTTTACTTCTCAGTTCTGGAGGACTTTTTAGCGAGAGTTGGGTACACAGGTCGAGTTGAGCACAGCGTTTCATCCTCAGACGGATGGGCAGTCCGAGTGTACCATTCAGATATTGGAGGATATGTTACGTGCCTGTGTTATTGATTTTGGAGGTTCTTGGGCTGATTTCTTGCCACTTGTAGAGTTTGCTTACAACAACAGTTATCAATCCAACATTCTGATGGCGCCATATGAGGCCTTATATGGGAGACGGTGTAGATCTTTGGTTGGTTGGTTTGAGCCCGGTAAAGCTAGGTTGTTGGGGACGGAGTTGGTCCAGGATGCCTTAGATAAGGTTAAAGTGATCCAGGAGAGACTTCTTATAGCTCATTCACGTTAGAAGAGTCTATGCGGACCGGAAGATTCGAGATGCATCTTACATGGTGGGCGAGAAGGTCTTGTTGAAGGTTTCGCCTATGAAGGGCGTCATGCGATTTTGGAAGAAAGGGAAGCTGAGTCCGAGGTTCATTGGTCTTTTTGAGATTCTTAGTGCTTGCTTTGCCACCCATCCTGTTGGGAGTTCACCCGGTATTTCATGTATCTATGCTCAGGAAGTATGTTGGGGACCCATCTCATGTGTTGGACTTCAGTACAGTACATTTGGATGATGATTTGACCTATGATGTGGAGCCAATGGCTATTTTGGGTCATCAAGTTCGGAGATTGAGGTCAAAGGATATCGCTTCGATAAAGGTGCAGTGGAGAGTACAGCCCATGGAGGAGGCTACTTGGGAGACCAAGCGGGATATGCGGAGCAAATATCCTCACTTGTTTGAGACTCCGGGTATGTTTCTTGACACGCTCGAGACGAGCGTTTGTTTTAGTTGGGGAGGATGTGATAACCCGGCCCGTTGGCACATGATTTTCAACCCCGTTTCCCCCATATTATGTTGCCCTATGTTTCAATATCAGTATTTCAGTTGATCGGGCAGAGTTGGATTGGTTTTAGTTGGAAATGAGGCACTTAGCCTCTTAGAGGGAAACTTGTTTTGGAAAAGTCAACTGGAAGTTGACTATATAGTAAGAGGGCTCGGATGTGAATTCCGGTGATTCGGTTAGATTCAGGGGATGATTTTGACTTAGGAGTGGGATCGGAATTGAATTTGGAGGTCCGGTGTAGAATTAGGCTTGAATTGACGAAGTTTGAATTTTGGCGAATTCCAGTTGATAGGTGATATTTTGATCCGAGGGTCGGAATGGAATTCAGAGCATTTCCGTAGCTTCGTTAGGTGATTTTGGATATGTGTGCAAAATTTCAGGTCATTTGGAGGTGTTTTGGTCGGGTTTATGATCGAATGTGTTTTTCGGAAGTTTGAAGAAAACTTAGGCTTGAATCCGTGGAGAATTGATGATTTTTGTGTTGTTTGACGTGTTTTGATGATTGGAACAAGTTCGTATGATGTATTGGGGTATGTTGGTGTTTTTGGTTGAGGTCCGGGGGGCCTCGGGGTGATTTCGTGTGATCAAACGGAAGAATCTTGGACATGGAGAGTTGCTGAAATGCAATAGCAGTTGCAGGCATATTTTGGCCTTCGCGTTCTCGTAGGTCCATTCGCGTTCGCGTAGCTGTAAGTTCTTGGCCTTCACGTTCACGAGGCATAGGCCGCGTTCACGTAGGCTTGAGGCCGTTGGTATTCGCGTTCGCGGTTGGGACCCCGCGTTTGCGTAGAGGGAGTTTGGGGGCCCCTGGCCATTGCTCTTCGCGTCACGACCAGGGGTACACGTTCGCGTAGTTGGGCCAGGCACAGCATCACGTTCGCTAGATGGGCTCCATATTCGCATAGAGTAAAAGTGGCCCAGTGGATCTTTTTGCCATTGTGAAAGCCATAGGGCCATCGCGTTCGCGTAGAAGGAATTGTCAGCTAGATAGAAGGGTTTAATAACTTTTCATCCGCGAACCATTTATTATTTCCTCCATTTTTGAACCACCTCAAGAGCTTTTTGGTAGAAATTGAAGAGGGTTTTGACGAGAATCGATTTGAGGTAAGTCTCGTGACCTTGAAACGCTATTTTATTGAAGAATCCACCTTTAATTCTTGGAAAATTGGGTGAAAAATTGAAGAACTAGGGCTTGGGTTGTTAAATGAGAAATTAGGATTTGAGGGAGCATTTGGACTCCGATTTTGGTGAATTTTATATGCACGGACTCGTGGCGAGAGGAGGAATACGCAGATGTGAATTTCGTAATTTTTTGAAGAGTGGGCCCGGGGCTCGAGTTTTGCTAACTTCGTGATTTTTGGTGTTTTTCGAGTTCTTTCAATTGGGATATGTTCCATTAGCTTATTATAACGTATTCCTTGTGGTTTTGATCAGATTCGGCGCGCGAGGAGGTTGATTCGAGAGGAAAATGCTTAGTGGACTAGTCTTGTGGCCGATTTGAGGTAAGTAATAGATGTAGAAGATGACCTGAGGTTTGAAACCCCGGTATATCACATTGTTACGCTATATTGAGGCGAGACACATACTCTACGGTGAGTGCGGGGTCATTTGTGATTAGGGACTATGGCTTAGTCCGACAAGTGATGTTCATACTATGTTATTGACTAGAAATTGATTGGTAAGCATCCTACTTGGATTGTTGTGAGTATATCTGGGCTATGTGCTGATTATTTCGATCCCCTAGGGATTATTATCACTGTTTCCATGATGTTTAGCATGTTTTCATGATATCAGTCCTGAGTTAAATACTGTCTTGAAATGATTGGTAAATTTCTAAGGTTTTAAACACTTAATCTATAATTCATAATAATTGGAACTGAAAATGATAAACTTGAATGTGCACGTGTGTCTTACATGCATATATCTGGACTGAGTATGGATCGGGCTGCACGCCGCAGCAAATGCTACGATGATATTGCGCTTGGACTGTAGGAGCCCCTCCGGAGTCTGAACCCCCACAGTGAGCGCGGGTACCCAAATGGATCGGGTTGCACGCCGCAACGGTCATGTGCATTGCATTGCATTCATGCATCGATATCTATCTGTTTTACCTGTCATTGCTTGATGTTGTTCCACCGTTAAATGTGTTGAATTATTTGTTATAGCTTTTCATTGTAATATTTCGGGATTTCTTACTTTCAGCAATTATATATGTCTATTACCACTAAGTTGGAAGTACTCACTTTACTCCCTACACCATGTGTGCAGATTCAGGTGTCCCGGGAGCATAGTCGAGCTGTTTGCTGCTTCCCAGGGTGACCAGGAGTTGTCGAGGTAGCTGCCTGACGTCCGCAGGACCCAACTCCTCCCCTTATCCCTTTTATTTTTCCGCATTTTTGAACTTTATACTACTGAGGATTTGCTATTCTGTTATATTAGAGGCTCTAGACTCATGACCCCTGGTCTTTGGGAGTTATATTGGTGTTATCATGACTTTCGGCATTGTTTCTATCTATCAACTGAATCATTAAGTCTTGTTATCTCTTATGAATATTTAATTAACTGGTGTTGAGTTTTTCATACTCGGGTTGAGGGTGTTTAATGGTTGGGCTTGCCTAGCAATTGTGTTGGGCGCCATCACGACCGGGATTGGGGTCGTGACAATGGCGCACATATAAATGTTGAATGGTGAAATTAATCTTGATCAATCAAGTACTTATTTAAGTACGTTAATAAGGGTCATGATCGTGTAACAACAACTTTTTCTCAAAGTGTGCATGAGGAATACTCATCAGCTATTGATGAAATAAAAATGTATTATAATTGTCGATACATATCACTGTGTTAAGCTGCTTGGAGAATTTTTCAATTTCCAATTAACCATTGAGAACCTTCGGTGGAAAGACTTTCTTTTCATCTACCAAATGAACAAACAGTTATTTTCTTTGATGATGATCCAATTGATGATGTTGCCAATAGACCAAGTGTAAAGGAATCACAGTTTTAAGCTGGTTTGAGGCAAACAATACATATGAAGAAGCAAGAGAATTAACCTATGCGGAATTTCCTCTTAAATTTGTGTGGAATAAAAAACTAAAAAAGTGGGAAAAAACAAGAAATTATGCATTTTAAATAGGGAGAATATTCTTTGTACCGCCTGGAAGTGGAGAGCTATATTACCTTCAAATGTTGTTGAATGTCATTAAAGGACCTAAGTATTATGAGGATTTACGCAGAATCAACAATCACGAACATTTAACTTTTAGAGATGCATGTTATACACTTGGTTTATTAGATGATGACAAAGAGTATGTCGATGCCATAAAGGAGGCAAGTAACTGGAGAATGCCATCATATCTTAGGCAATTATTTGCTATGTTACTATTATCCAATTCAATGTCATGGCCAGAATATGTTTGGGAGGCAACGTGGATTTTATTATCAGATGATATCTCACATGAAGAAAGAAGAATATAAGATAATCCAGGAATACAATTTGACCTTATACTTATGTCACGACCCAGATTTTCCACCATCGAGAGTCGTGATGGCGCCTACTAACGGAGCTACGCTAGCCAAACTTTAACATTCTCTGATAAATCTCAACAATATAATAAATAAAAATCAATTAAACGAGTGCGGAAGACTTTAAACTTAAATATGAAACCAAAAATTTGCGGAAATCTAAAACATGTCTCTGCATAGAACCTGGTGTCACTACTCACGAGATTCTAAGATTACTAAATACAACCGTCTGGAAGAAATTATAACTGTATGTTTTAACACAAAACTAACAAACTGAATAAAGATAGAAGAGACTCTGGGCCCGCGGACGTCTGCGAGGCTACCTCAAGAGTCACTGGACTGAAGGCCTGCTCCCGGTCTAGTACTGCTGCAATCCGAAAGTTGCTTCCTGATCTGTGCAAAAGAAATGCATAGAGTGTAGCATCACCACAACCGACCCCATGTGCTGGTAAATGCCTAGCCTAACCACGGCGAGGTAGTGACGAGGCTAGACAGGACCTACCACAAATAACCTGTACAGATATATGTGCAATAACAGGAAATATACCAATTTAAGAAGTAAAAAGGGGAGGGACTTGCTGGGGGGAATACTACAGTCAAAATATAGAATTTATCCGTAATGAAACGAAACTGAACAATAACAGTGATCAGGGAAACGTAGGAAGTCTCTACATACGAACGCAATACGCATAGTATGCGCTCCGTTGCGGCTCTCAAACCAATACTCCACAGATATCACCGTTGCGGCATGCAATCCGATCCTCAAAAATAAATACCGTTGCGGCATGCAACCCCGATCCTCAATATTTCAATACCGTTGCGGCGTGCAACCCCGATCCTCAATATTCATCAATAATCAATACCGTTGCGGCATGCAACCCGATCCTCAACATTTAATACCCAGAACTCACCCAAACAACGACCGCAACTCAAGTGCAAGGGGAGTAACAACAATCAAATAGAGAATCCCGGCAAGGGAATACAATTATCAATTTAAACATCCCGGCAAGGGAGAATACAATAAATACTTACGTCCCGGCAAGGGACTAACCGCTACACATTTCACTTTTAATCACCTATTTCTCAGGTAACAATTTCTAGTCCGAGCCAAATGCTCCAATAAGACAAACCAATCACAATATATATATTGCTTATCAACCCAAGCAAGAAATATGTACCATTAAATCAGAATCCAACACATATAAGACTTACGGTCATGCTAGACTCCGGTGCATAGATAACCGTCGCCATGCCTATACATCACACTTCTCATCTAGCAACTAGAAAATAAGACTCTCTAATCCTAATCCCTCAAGCCAAAGTTAGAACAAATACTTACCTCGGTCCGAAAATAACAATCAAGGCTCTAAAACTCCTTTTCCTTTAGAATCCAACTCTGAAACAATGATATATAGGCACAATTTGGTTCAATAGTATCAATAAGAGCTCGAAAACATAATCCCATATTTTAGAAATGAAATTCCCATCATTCTTCTAAAAATAGCAAAATTCGACACCGGGCCCACATGGTCCAAACTCGACGCTCGGACCAAAAACCAATCACCCACAACCCCACGAGTTCAAATATATAATTTGTTATAAGATTCGACCCCAAATCAAAGCCCTAGTTCTACCCCAAACCCTTAATTTCTACCTTGAATTTCATGATTCAGGGCTAGGAATTTGATAGATGATGATAGGAAATGAAGAAGATGAGTTAGATAATACTTACCCAAGGAACTTTGATGAAGGTTAGCTCTGAAATTCGCCTAGGTGCTGTGGAGAAGACAAGGTTTGACACAAATGGGAATAATCCCGTAATAGCTACTGTTTTAGGCTTTTAAAACTAGCTGGGCAGAATTACCCTTCGCGTTCGCGTGAAAAGGGACGCGTTCGTGAAGGTTTGAACATGTCCAGGCATTGCGTTCGCGTGGTGCTAACCGCGAACGCATAGAAGAAGGAGCTCGTGTCACCGCGTTTGCGACTGGGTAATGCGAACGCATAGAGTATGTTTTTGCGGTCTAAAATCTTGGCCTACGCGAACACGTGAGGGACCACGCGAACGCGTTGAAGGAAGAGACAAGGCTTCGCGATCGCGATGGCCTGAACTCGAACGCGAAGGTCTAAGGAAGCAAAACTATGCGAACGCGACTGGGATGCTGCGAACGCGAAGAAGGAAGTTTCTGTGCAAAAATTGCAGAAAATCTGCTAACTTCTTATGTGTAAAAACACCCCGAACCATCTCTGTAACACTCCCGAGCCCTCAGGGCTCCCAACCAAACACAAACACTAACTTAATATCATCCTACGAACTTGCTTGAGCCATCAAATTGCTAAAATAACATCATAAACAAAGAATCAAGCCTCTAAACACAAATTTCTTCTTTCAACTTTCATAAACTTCAAATTTCCCATTTTTTTAGTCTGAAACACATCATTAAACGACGTCCATTTTCAACCAAACTTTACAGATAGTTCTTAACATATATCTAAGACTTGTATCGGGCATCGGAACAAAAATACGAGCCGATACCTATATTTTCTAACTCATTTTCATTTCCATTTTTGCTTTTTAATTTCAAAAAATAATATAACAGAAAAATTCTTTTACCGGGGTTCTGGACCTAGGATTTTGACACCGGGCACATGCCCGAGTCCTATATTTTCTACGGACCTCCCGGGACCGTCACATCGCGGGTCCGGGTCCGTTTACCCAAAATATTGACCAAAGTCAACTATATCAATATTTATATCATAATTCTTCATTTTTTTTTGTAGAATTCACATATTTTAGCATAAAACTTTCTGGCTTCGCGCCCAGACTGTGCACATAAAAATCGAGGTAACCACAAGCAAGGTTTCCAAGGCCTTGGAAGCAAGAAAAGAGGGAGAAATACGATGATGAACCTTTGGGTCATCACATTTTCCACCTCTAAAATAATTGTTCGTCCTCTAAAGGACAAAAGAAAGAATTACCTTGGTCAGGAAATAGATGAGGGTAACGGCTTCGCATATCAGACTCGAACACCCAGGTCGATGCCTCAGGAGGCTGACCTCTCCACTGAACAAGCACGGAGGAAAACTCTTCGACCTCAACTGTCGAACCTGCCGGTCTAGAATAGCTATCGGCTCCTTCTCGTAGGACAGATCCTTGTCCAACTGGACAGTGCTGAAATCTAACACGTGGGTAGGATCGCCATGGTACCTCCGAAGAATAGACACATGAAACAATGGATGCGCGGCTGACAAGCTAGGTGGCAAGGCAAGTCTATAAGCCACCTCTCCCACTCGATCAAGTATCTCAAACGGACCAATGTACCTAGGGCTAAGCTTGCCCTTCTGCCCAAATCTCATCACGCCCTTCATAGGAGATACACGGAGCAATACTCGCTCACCAACCATGAAAGCCACGTCTCGAACATCGCAATCCGCATAACTCTTTTACCACGACTGAGCCGTACGGAGCCTGTCCTGAATGATCTTGACCTTATACAAGACCTCCTGGACTAAATATGTACCCAACAACCGAGCCACTCCCGGCTCAAACCATCCGACTGGAGACCGACATTGCCTACCATACAACGCCTCATAAGGAGCCATCTGAATGCTGGAGTGGTAGCTATTGTTGTAGGCGAACTCTCCTAAAGGTAGAAACTGGTCTCAAGAGCCTCCAAAGTCAATAACACAGGCTCGGAGCATATCCTCCAATATCTGAATAGTCCTCTCGGACTGACCGTCTGTTTGAGGATGGAATGTTGTGCTCAACTGGACCTGGGTGCCTAACTTCTGCTGAACTGCTCTCCAAAAACACAAGGTAAACTGCGTACCTCGGTCCAAAATAATAGATGTCGGCACCCCATGAAGGTGAACAATCTCTCGGATATAGATCTCAGTTAATCTCTCCGATGAATAGGTGGTGGCAACAGGAATGAAATATGCTGACTTGGTCAGCCTATCAACAATGACCCAAATAGCATCAAACTTCTTCCGGGTCATCAGAAGTCCAGTCATGAAGTCCATGGTGATCCTATCCCACTTCCACTCGGGAAGCTCAATCCTCTAAAACACACCACCAGGCCTCTGATGCTCATACTTGACCTGCTGACAATTTAAACACCGAGCCACATATGCAACAATGTCCTTCTTCATCCTACGCCACCAATAATGCTGCCGTAAGTCCTGATACATCTTCGCAGCGCCCAGGTGAATAGAATACCGAGAACTATGGGCCTCTGCTAAGATCAACTCTCGAATATGATCGACAGTGGGCACACATACTCGTCCCTGTACCCTCAACACCATCTGCATCTAAAGTCACCTTCGTGGCACCTCCACACTGCATAGTGTCTCTCAGGGCACATAAATGAGGATCATCAAACTCCGATCATGTATATGCTCCAATAATGAAGAACGAGCGACAGTGCAAGCTAAAACTCGGCTAGGTTTGGAAATTTCCAACCTCACAAACCAGTTGGCCAAGGCCTGAATATCCAGAGCAAGCGGTCTCTGGCTGACTGGAATATAAGCAAGACTACCCATGTTGGCTGACTTCCTGCTCAATGCATCTGCCACCATATTGGCTCTCCCGGGTGGTACAAAATAGTAACATCATAATCGTTTAATAGCTCTAACCATCTCCGCTTCCTCAAGTTCAACTCTTTCTGCTTGAACAAGTATTGCAGACTCTTGTGATCAGTGTATACCTCACACGTCACACCATATAAGTAATGCCTCCAAATCTTCAATGCATGAACAATGGCTGCCAACTCTAGATCATGGACTAGTTAATTCTTCTCGTGGATCTTCAACTGCCTCGAAGCATAAACAATGACCTTGCCATCCTGCATCAACACTGCGCCAAGACCAATACGAGAAACATCGCAATAAACTGTATAAGGCCCTGAACCTGTGGGCAAAACCAATATCGGTGCCGTAGTCAGAGCTGTCTAGAGCTTCAAAAAGCTCTCCTTGCACTCATCTGACCACCTAAACTGGGCACCCTTCTAGGTCAACTTGGTCATCGGGGCTGATATAGATGAGAACCTCTCCACGAACTGTCGATAATATCCTGCTAATCCCAAGAAACTCTGAATCTCCATAGCTGAAGCTGGTCGAGACTAATTCTTGACCGCCTCAATCTTCTTCGGGTCTACCTGAATGCCCTCTGCTAATACTATATGACCCAGAAATTCAACTGAACTCAACCAGAACTCACACTTGATAACTTGGCATACAACTGGCTATCCTTCAGAGTCTGAAGAACCACTCTGAGGTACTGCTCGTGCTCCTCCTGACTGTGGGAGTACAAAAGAATATCATCAATAAAGACTATCACGAACAAGTATAAATAAGGCCTGAACACTCGGTTCATCAACTCCATAAATGTTGTTGGGCCATTGGTCAACCCAAATGATATGACCAAAAACTCATAATACCTATACCGAGTGCGAAATGCTGTCTTAGGGACATCAGACGCCCTAATCCTTAGCTGATGATAACCCAATCTCAAATCTATCTTTGAAAATACCTTTGCACCCTGCAATTGATGAAATAAATCATCAATCCTCGGCAGTGGATACTTGTTCTTTATCGTCACCTTGTTTAACTGCCGATAACCAACCCACATCCTCATTGATCCATCCTTTTTCTTCACAAATAGAATTGGCGCACTCCAAGGAGAAATACTAGGCCTGATGAAGCATTTCTCAAGCAAATCCTGCAACTGATCCTTTAGCTCCTTCGGCTCCGGCGGGGCCATACGATACAATGGGATAGAAATGGGCTGCGTGCCTGGATCCAGATCAATACAAAAATCAATATCCCTGTCGGGCGGCATACCCGGTAGTTCTAAAGGGAAAACCTCTGGAACTCCTGAACTATAGGAACTGAGTCGATAGATGGAACCTCCATGCTGGAATCACGAACATATGCCAAATAAGCTAGACACACCTTCTCGACCATGCGTTGAGCCTTAACATATGAAATAACACTGCGGGCGGCATATCCTGGGGTCCTTCTCCACTCCAATCGGGGCAAGTTCGGTATAGACAAGGTCACGGTCTTGGCGTGACAATCCAAGATCGCATGATATGGGACAACCAATCCATCCCCAATATGACATCAAAATCAACCATGTTTAGAAGCAATAGATCAACACGGGACACTCAAATACTACTACACAGGAACGATGGACTCGAACAAACACTATAGAATCACCCACTGGTGTACACACATATACAGGAATACCCAAGGCCTCACTAGGCATAACAAAGTAGGGAGCAAAATAGGACGACACATATGAATACGTAGACCCAGGGTCAAATAGCACTGAAGCATCCCTGTCAAAGACAAGAATAGTACCTTTAATAACAGCATCGGAAGACTCAGCCTCTGGCCTGGCTAGCAAAGCATATCAATGGGGTGGAAGACTTTAAACTTAAATAGAAATGAAATAAAAAATTCACGAAAATCTGAAACATATCTCTACCCAGAACCTGGTGTCACTACTCGCGAACTTCTAAGATTACTAAATACAACCGTCTGGAAGAAATTATAACAGTTTGTTTCAATACAAAACTAACAAACTGAATAAAGATAGAAGATACTACGGGCCCGCGAACGTCTGCAAGTCTTCCTCAAGAGTCCCTAGACTGAAGGCCTACTCCCGGTCTAGTACTGCTGCGGTCCGAATGCTGCATCCTGATCTGTGCAAAAGAAATGCACAGAGTGTAGTATCAGCATAACCGACCCCATATGCTGGTAAGTGCCTGGCCTAGCCCCGACGAAGTAGTGACGAGGCGAGACAGGACCTACCACAAATAACCTGTACAGATATATGTGCAATAACAGGAAATATACCAATTTAAGCAGTAAAAAGGGGAGGGACATGCTGAGGGGAATACTACAGTCAAAATATAGAAATTATCCGTAAAGAAACGAAACTGAACAATAACACTGATAAGGGAAACACAGGAAGTCTCTACAGACGAGCCCAACACACACAGTCTATACTCCATTACAGCGCGCAACCCAATCCTCAATAGATATCACCGTTGCGGCGTGCAACCCGATCCTCAACAATCAATACCGTTGCGGCGTGAAACCCCGATCCTCAATATTTCAATACTGTTGCGGCATGCAACCTCGATCCTCAATATTCATCAATAATCAAAACCGTTGCGGCGTGCAACCCGATCCTCAACATTAGTACTCAGAACTCACCCAAACAACGACCGCAACTCAAGTGCGAGGGGAGTAACAACAATCAAATAGAGTATCCTGGCAAGGGAATACAATTATCAATTCAAACATCCCGGCAAGGGAGAATACAATAAATACTTACGTCCCGACAAGGGACTAACCGCTACACATTTCACTTTTAATCACTTATTTCTCGAGTAATAATTTCTAGTCCGAGTCAAATGCTCCAATATGCCAAACCAATCACAATTTATATAATGCTTATCAACCCAAGCACGAAAGATGTACCATTAAATCTGAATCCAACACGTATAAGACTCACGGTAATTCTAGACTCCGGTGCATAGATAACTGTCACCATGCCTATACATCGTACTTCTCATCTAGCAAATAGCAAATAAGACTCTCTAATCTTAATCCCTCAAGCCAAAGTTAGAACAAACACTTACTCGGTCCGAAAATAGCAATCATGGCTCAAAAACTGTTTTTCCTTTAGAATCCAACTCTGAAACAATGATATCTAGGCACAATTTGGTTCAATATTATCAATAAGAGCTCAAAAACATAATCCCATATTCTAGAAATGTAATTCCCATCATTCTTCCAAAAATAGAAATATCTGACATCGGGCCCACATGGTCCAAACTCGAGGCTCGGACTAAAATCCAATCACCCATAACGCCACGAGGTCAAATATATAATTTGTTTTAAGATTCGACCCCAAATCAAAGTCCTAGTTCTACCCCAAACCCTTAATTTCTACCTTGAATTTCATGATTTAGGGTTAGGAATTTGATGGATGATGATAGGAAATGAAGAAGATAAGTTAGATAATACTTACCCAAGGAACTTTGATGAAGGTTAGCTCTAAAATTCAACTAGGTGCTGTGGAGAAGACAAGGTTTGAGACAAATGGGAATAATCCCGTAATAGCTACTGTTTTAGTATTTTAAAAATAGCTGGGTAGAATTACCCTTCGCGTTCGCATGAAAAGGGACGTGTTCGCGAATGTTTGAACCGGTACAGGCATCACGTTCGCGTGGTGCTAACCGCGAACGCATAGAAGAAGGAGCTCGTGTCACCGCGTTCGCAACTGGGTAACGCAAACACATAGAGTATGTTTTTGCGGTCTGAAATCATGGCCTACACGAACGTGTGAGGGACCACGCGAACGTGTTGAAGAAAGCAACAAGGCTTCGCGATCGCGATGGTCTGAACGCGAATGCGAAGGTCTAAGGAAGAAAACCTACGCGAACGCAAATGGGATGCTGCGAACGCGAAGAAGGAAGTTTCTGTGCAAAAATTGCAGAAAATTTGCTAACTTCTTAAGTGAAAAAACACCACCAACCACCTCTGTAACACTCCCGAGCACTCGAGGCTCCCAACCAAACACACACACTAACTCAATATCATCCTACGAACTTGCTCGAGCGATCAAATAGCTAAAATAACATCAAAAACAAAGAATCAAGCCTCAAAACACAAATTTCTTCTTTCAACTTTCATAAACTTCAAATTTCCCATTTTTTAGTCCGAAACACGTCAAACGACATCCATTTTCAACAAAATTTTACAAATAGTGCTTAACACATATCTAAGACTTGTACCGCGCGTCGGAACCAAAATACGAGCCCGATACCTATATTTTCTAACTTATTTTCATTTCCATTTTTCCTTATTAATTTTTGAAAACAATTTAACAGAAAAAATTCTTTTACCGGGGTTCTAGACCTCGGATTTCGACTCCGGGCACATGCCCGAGTCCTATATTTTTCTACGGACCTCCCGGGACCGTTACATCGCTGGTCCGAGTCCATTTACCCAAAATGTTGACGAAAGTCAACTATATCAATATTAATATCATAATTCTTCAAATATTTTACAGAATTCACATATTTTAACATAAAAACTTTCTTGCTTCGCGCTCGGACTATGCACGCAAATCGAGGTAATAACAAGCAAGGTTTACAAGGCCTCCAAAGTGCGGAAAAAGGGAGAAATATGATGATAATCCTTTGGGTCGTCACATTCTCCACCACTAAAACAATTGTTCGTCCTCGAACGGACAAAAGAAAGAAGTACCTGAGTCAGGAAATAGATGAGGGTAACGGCTCCGCATATCAGACTCGGACTCCCAGGTCGATGCCTCAGGAGGCTGACCTCTCCACTAAACACGCATGGAAGGAAAACTCTTCGACTTCAACTGTCGAACCTGCCGGTCTAGAATAGCTACCGGCTCCTCCTCGTAGGACAGATCCTTGTCCAACTGGACAGTGCTGAAATCTAACACGTAGGTAGGATCGCAGTGATACCTCCGAAGCATAGACACATAAAACACTGGATGCACGGCTGACAAGCTAGGTGGCAAGGCAAGTTTATAAGCCACCTCTCCCCCTCGATCAAGTATCTCAAATGGACTAATGTACCTAGGGATAAGCTTTCCCTTCTTCCCAAATCTCATCACGCCCTTCATAGGCGATACACGGAGCAGTACTCGCTCACCAACCATGAAAGCCACGTCTCGAAGTTTGCGATCTGCATAATTCTTTTGCAGCGACTGAGCCGAACGAAGCCTGTCCTGAATGATCATGACCTTATTCAAGGCCTCCTGGACTAAATCGGTACCAAACAACCGAGCCTCTCCCGGCTCAAACCATCCATTGGAGACCGACATCGCCTATCATACAACGCCTCATAAGGAGCCATCTGAATGCTGGACTGGTAGATGTTGTTGGAGGCAAACTCTGCTAAAGGTAGAAACTGGTCCCAAGAGCCTCCAAAGTCAATAACACAGGCTCGGAGCATATCCTCCAATATCTGAATAGTCCTCTCAGACTGACCGTCTGTCTAAGGATGGAATGTTGTGCTCAACTGGGCCTGGGTGCCTAACTCCTGCTGAACTGCTCTCCAAAAATATGAGGTAAACTGCGTTCCTCGGTCCGAAATGATAGATGTCGGCACCCCATGAAGGCGAACAATCTCTCGGATGTAGATCTCAGCTAATCTCTCCGATGAATAGGTGGTGGCAACAGGAATGAAATGTGCTGACTTGGTCTACCTATCAACAATGATCCAAATAGCAACAAACTTCTTTCGAGTCATTGGAAGTCCAGTCATGAAGTCCATGGTGATCCTCTCCCACTTCCACTCGGGAAGCTCAATCCTCTGAAACACACCACCAGGACTCCGATGCTCATGCTTGACCTACTGACAATTCAAACACTGAGTCACATATGCAACAATGTCCTTCTTCATCCTACTCCACCAATAATGCTGCCGCAAGTCTTGATACATCTTCGCGACGCCCGGGTGAATAGAATACCGAGAACTATGGGCCTCCACTAAGATCAACTCTCGAATACAACCGACAAAGGGCACACATACTCGCCCCTGCACCGTCAAAACACCATCTGTATCTAAAGTCACCTTCGTGGCACCTCCACGCTGCACAGTGTCTCTCAGGAAACATAAATGAGGATCATCAAACTGCCGATCACGGATACACTCCAATAATGAAGAACGAGCGATAGTGCAAGCTAAAACTCGGCTAGGCTCAGAAATGTCCAACCTCACAAACCTGTTGGCCAAGGCCTGAATATCCAGACCAAGCGGTCTCTGGCTGACCGGAATATAAGCAAGACTACCCATGCTGGCTGACTTCCTGCTCAACGCATCTGCCACCACATTGACTCTCCCCGGGTGGTACAAAATAGTAACATCATAGTCCTTTAATAGCTCTAACCATAGCTCTAAGTATTGTAGACTCTTGTGATCAGTGTTTACCTCACACGTCACACCATATAAGTAATGCCTCCAAATATTCAAGGCATGAACAATGGCTGCCAACTCTAGATCATGGACTGGGTAATTCTTCTCGTGGATTTTCAACTGCCTCGAAGCATAAGCAATGACCCTGCCATCCTGTATCAACACTGCGCCAAGCCCAATACGACAAGCATCGCAATAAACTGTATAAGGCCCTGAACTTATGGCCAAAACCAATATTGGTGCCTTAGTCAGAGCTATCTTGAGCTTTTGAAATCTCTCCTTGCACTCGTCTGACCACCTGAACTGGGCACCCTTCTGGGTCAACCTGGTCATCGGGGCTGCTATAGATGAGAACCCCTTCACGAACCGTTGATAATATCCTGCTAATCCCAAGAAACTCCTAATCACCGTAGCTGAAGCTGGTCGAGGCCAATTATATCATCAATGAAGACTATGACGAAAAACTATAAATAAGGCCTAAACACTCGAATCATCAACTCCATAAATGATGATGGGGCATTGATCAACCCAAATGATATGAACAAAATCTCATAATGCCCGTACCGAGTGTGAAATGCTATCTTAGGGACATCAGACGACCTAATCCTCAACTGAAGATAACCCGATCTCAAATCTATCTTTGAAAATACCTTCGCACCCTGTAATTGATCAAATAAATCATCAATCCTCGGCAGTGGATACTTTTTCTTTATCGTCGCCTTGTTCAACTGCCGGTAATCAATGCACATCCTCATCGATCCATCCTTTTTCTTCACAAATAGAACTGGCGCACCCGAAGGAGAAACATTAGGCCTAATGAAGCCTTTCTCAAGCAAATCCTGCAACTGATCCTTTAGCTCCTTCAGCTCTGGCGGGGCCATACGATACGGAGGTATAGAAATGGGCTGCGTGCCTGGGGGCAGATCAATATGAAAACCAATATCCCTGTCGGGCGATATACCCGGTAGCTCTGACGGGAAAACCTCTGGGAACTCCCGAACAACAGAAAATGAGTCGTTAGATGGAACATTCGTGCTGGGATAACAAACATATGCCAAATAAGCTAGACACCCCTTCTCGACCATGCGTCGAGCCTTAACATATGAAATAACACTGCGGGTGGCAC
Source organism: Nicotiana glauca (assembly GCA_026770625.1). NCBI lineage: Eukaryota > Viridiplantae > Streptophyta > Magnoliopsida > Solanales > Solanaceae > Nicotiana > Nicotiana glauca. Next base: position 83,989 of record MU751071.1, on the reverse strand, counting down.
GTCCTGGGGTCCCTCTCCACTCCAATCGGGGCAAGTCCGGTAGAGACAAGGTCACACTCTTGGTGTGACTATCCAAGATCGTATGATATGGGGACAACAAATGAATCCCCAATATGACATCAAAATCAACCATGTCTAGAAGCAATAGATCAACACGGGTCTCAAGACCCTCAAATACTATACACAGGAACGATGGACTCGATCTACCACTATAGAATCACCCACTGGTGTAGACACATATACATGAATACCCAAAGCCTCACTAGGCATAATCAAGTAGGGAGAAAAATAGGACGACACATATGAATACGTAGACCCAGGGTCAAATAGCACTGAAGCATCCCTATCACAGACAAGAATACTACTATTAATAACAGCATCGAAAGACTCAGCCTCTGGCCTGGCTGGCAAAGCATAACAACGGGGTTGGGCCCCACATCCCTGAGCTGTATCTCTAGGACGATCAACCACTGGCTGTCTTCTGCCTCTGCCGGTCTGAGCTCCACCTCAACCTCTATGGCCTCTACCCCAACCTCTAGTTGGTTGGGCGGCTGGTGGATCACCTGCTGCCTGAATTATGGGACGAGAGCCCTGCTGCTATGACCGAGCACCTCTCAACCTCGGACAATATCTCCTAATGTGACTGAGGTCTCCACACTCATAACACCCAGCTTAATGCGGCAACTGAGAAAACTGGGACTGACCCTGCCACCCTGAATGATCTCCTCGAACGCTCTGAAGTGGGGGTGCACTGATAGGCTGCTGATCTGAATGATATTGCTGGGGACCACACCGCCTAGAATACCATGAGAATCTTGAAGAGCTGACTGAAAGGGCCTCGGTGCCTGACCCCTACCATAGGAATCGCTACCTCCAGATGAGGTACCATTGAATCTATTAGAATGATGAGGCCTTTTGTCCGACATCTGACCACCTCCCCGTGTGAGGGCCATCTCAACTCAGCAGGCCGCATTGGCCGCCTCCTAAAAAGAAATATCACTACCAATTCCCATGTCCATCTGAAGACAGATCGGCTGAATCAATCTGTCAATAAATCTCCAGACCCTCTCTCGCTCTGTAGGGAGTATCACAACTGCATGGCGTGCCAAGTCAACAAATCTAGCTCATACTGCGTAGCTATCATGGAGCCCCGCTCAAACTGCCTACGAAGTGCCTCCCGCTAAGTGTCGGGTAGAAACTTCTCCATGAACAACTCTGCAAACTGATCCCATGTCAAAGCTGAATACCCTGCTGGTCTAGATAGACAAAAATCTCTCCACCAACTCTTGGCGGACCTTGCAAGCCTGAAGGTGCAAAACTCGACCCATTGGTCTCTACTATACCCATAGTCCTGAGAATTTCGTGGCAACTGAATAGAAAATCCTAGGGATCCTCTGATGAAGCACCGCTGAAAGTGGTGGTGAAAAGCTTTGAGAACCGATCAAGTCTCCACAAAGTATCCGAAGACATGACCGCTCCATCACCGACCTGAGCTGTAATACCTGTCTAAACTGCCACTGCGGGCTGAACCTCTGGAACCTGAGTTCGGGGAGCTACGTGCTCCGAAGTACGCGTAGCAGGAGTCTGAACCCCTCCTCCAGCCTGAGAAGTGGCTGGTGCTACTGGCAGCAAACCCGCTCTAGTGACACTGTCCATAAAGCCTGCCAATCAGACTAGAGAATCCTGAAGATCCGGGTTGATCATAACCCCTCATGGGACCTGAGTTGGGCCCACTGGAGCTGCTGGGGTTGGAACCTCCTCATCATAGTTAATATGAGGCTCCACCTCTGGAACTATTGCCTGGGGCTGAGCTCTGCCCCTACCTCGGCCTCTGGAACGGCCACGGCCTCTGCCCCTCGCAGGAGCTGCTGTTGGAGGCTCGGGCTGCTGCGCGGTAGAAAAAGAAGCACATGCTCTCGCCATCTGTGAAAGAACAGAGTAGAAGGACAAATAATACTTGAGAAACAAAATCACACGACAGAAAAGAACAAAAGTGAAATTTTTCCTAACTCTGTAGCCTTTGGGGATAAATACAGACGTCTTCGTACAGATCCCTCAGACTCTACATAGTTTGTCCGTAAGTAGCGAGCCCTATGCAAACTAGAGCTCTGATACCAACTTGTCAAGACCCGGATTTCCCACCATCAGGAGTCGTGATGGCGCCTACTAGCGATGTTAGGCCAGCCAAACATTAACATTATCTAATAAATCTGAATAATATAATAAATGAAAATCAATTAAACGAGTGCGGAAGACTTTAAACTTAAATAGAAATGAAACCAAAAGTTCGCGGAAGTCTGAAACATGTCTCTACCTAGATCCTGGTGTCACTACTCACGAACTTCTAAGATCACTAAATACAACCGTCTGGAAGAAATTATAACAGTCTGTTTCAATACAAAACTAACAAACTGTATAAAGATAGAAGAGAATCCGGGCCCGCGGACGTTTGCGAGGCTACCTCAAGAGTCCCTTGACTGAAGGCCTGCTCCCGGTCTAGTACTACGGTGGTCCGAAAGCTGCGTCCTGATCTGTGCAAAAGAAATGCACAGAGTGTAGCATCAGCACAACCGATCCCATGTGCTGGTAAGTGCCAGGCCTAACCGCGGCGAGGTAGTGACGAGGCTAGACAGGACCTACCACAAATAACCAGTACAGATATATGTGCAATGATAGGAAATATACCAATTTAAGCAGTAAAAAGGGGAGGGACATGCCGGGGGAATACTACAGTCAAAATATAGAAATTATTCGTAAAGAAACGAAACTGAACAAAAACACTGATAAGGGAAACATGGGAAGTCTCTACATACGAACGCAATACACACAGTCTATACTCCGTTGCATCGTGCAACCCGATCCTCAATAGATATCACGGTTGCGGCGAGCAACCCGATCCTCAATAATCAATACCGTTGCGGTATGCAACCCCGATCCTCAATATTTCAATACCGTTGTGGCATGCAACCGCGATCCTCAATATTTCAATATTGTTGTGGCGTGCAACCCCAATCCTCAATATTTATCGATAATCAATATCGTTGCAACGTGTAACCCGATCCTCAACATTTAATACCCAGGACTCACCCAAACAACGACCGCAACTCAAGTGTGAGGGGAGTAACAACAATCAAATAGAGAATCCCGGCAAGGGAGTACAATTAGCAATTCAAACATCCCGGCAAGGGAGAATACAATAAATACTTATGTCCCGGAAAGGGACTAACCGCTACACATTTCACTTTTAATCACCTATTTCTCGGGAAACAATTTCTAGTCCGAGCCAAATGCTCCAATAAGCCAAACCAATCACAATATATATAATGCTTATCAACCCAAGCAAGAAAGATGAACCATTAAATCTGAATCCAACACATATAAGACTCACGGTCATGCTAGACTCCGGTGCATAGATAACTGTCACCATGACTATACATCGTACTTCTCATCTAGCAAATAGCAAATAAGACTCTCTAATCCTAATCCCTCAAGCCAAAGTTAGAACAAACATTTACCTCGGTCTGAAAATAGCAATCAAGGATCTAAAACCACTTTTCCTTTAGAATCCAACTCCGAAACAATGATATCTAGGGACAATTTGGTTCAATAGTATCAATAAGAGCTCGAAAACATAATCCCATAGTCTAGAAATGAAATTCACATCATTCTTCAAAAAATAGCAAAATCTGACACCGGGCCCACATGGTCCAAACTCGAGGCTCGGACCAAAATTAAATCACCCATAACCCCACGAGTTCAAATATATAATTTATTTTAATATTTGACCCAAATTGAGGTTGAATCACCCAAAATTCTCAAAGCCCTAGTTCTAACCCAAACCCTTAATTTCCACCTTGAATTTCATGATTTAGGGAATGAAGAAGATGAGTTAGATAGTACTTACCTAAGGAAATTTGATGAAGGTTAGCTCTGAAATTCGCCTAGGTGCTATGGAGAAGACAAGGTTTGAGACAAATGGGAATAATCCCGTAATAGCTACTGTTTTAGTCTTTTAAAAATAGTTGGGCAGAATTACCCTTCGCGTTGGCGTGAAAAGGGACGTGTTCGTGAAGGTTTGAACAGGCCCAGGCATCGCGTTCGCGTGGTGCTAACCGCCAACGCGTAGAAGAAGGAGCTCATGTCACCACATTCTCAACTGGGTAACGCGAACGCATAGAGTACGTTTTTGGGGTCTAAAATCTTGGCCTACACGAACGCATGAGGGACCACGCGAATGCGTTGAAGTAAGAAACAAGGCTTCGCGATCGCGATGGCCTGAACGCGAATGCGAAGGTCTAAGGAAGCAAAACTACATGAACACGAATGGGATGCTGCGAATGCGAAGAAGGAAGTTGTTGTGCAAAAATTGCAAAATATCTGCTAACTTCTTAAGTGTAAAAACACCCCGAACCACCTCCGTAACACTCCTGAGCCCTCGGGGATCCCAACCAAACACACACACTAACTCAATATCATCCTACGAACTTGCTCGTGTGATCAAATCGCTAAAATAACATCAAAATCAAAGAATCAAGCCTCAATAAATTAATCAATGCTGACCAAGGTCAGCGATGCTCGAGCAAGTTAGCGTTGAATTAATTAATGCTGACCAAAATTTGTTCTACGCGAACACGGTGCCCCACCCGCGATCGTGATACATCAAGAGTTCAAACTATGCGAACGCGCCAGACACCATGCGTTCGCGATTCACAAATCACCCCTTAAACGCGAACGTGAGCCAGACCTTGCGAACGCGATGACCAAACTAGGCTGGACCCCCAGGCCCTCTTATGCGAACGCGTTGACCAGCCACTTCATGACTACGCGAACACAGCCCATACCACGCGAACGCGAAGGCTAAATTTTGCCTGCACTACTGCTGCAATTTCTGCAGCAAATCTTAAGTCCAAACTTCCCGGTAAATCATCTGAAATCACCCCGAGACCCCCGGGACCTCAACCAAAAACACCAACATACCCCAAAACATCATACGAACTTGTTACAATCTCCAAAACACGTCAAACAACACAAAAATCATCAATTCTCCATGGATTCAAGCCTAAGTTTATCAAATTCTTCCGAAACTCACATACGATCAAAAACCCAATCAATCGACGTCCGAATGACCTGAAATTTTGCACACGTATTCAAAATCACCTAACGAAGCTACAGTAACTCTCGGAACTCCATTCCGACATTCAGATCAAAACCTCACTTATCAACCGAAAACTGTCAAAATTCAAACTTCGCCAATTCAAGCCTAATTCTACATCGGACCTCCAAATTCAATTTCGATCACACTCCTAAGCCACAAATTACCTCCCGAAGCTAACCGAATTATCGGAAATCACATCCGAGCCCTATAACTCAAAATTCAACATTCGGTTGACTTTTCCAACTTAAGACTTCCTTAAAGAGACTAAGTGTCTCATTTTCCACCAAAACCAATCCAATTCAACTCTAACACACCAAACACTGATAATGGAACATGAAGAAGCATGAAATGGGGGAAACATAGTAGTAATACATGAGACGACGGGTCGGGTCGTCACATCCTCCCCAACTTAAACAAACGCTCGTCCTTGGGCGTACCAAGAGTTGTTCTAGAAGCTAACCAACAACTGAATAACTTTACCAAGCATATACCCGGGGTGATCCCCCATCACCCTATCTCGCATAGGTCCGATAACACAATATAGCTGCAATCTCACAGTCCATCTAAACCATAAATCGTAGAACCACATTGCACTTTCCAAAATCGTACACAAGATTAGAAATTCACATCTATACATTTTCAAACCCGAACCAGATGTAATAACTCATACCTGCAACCTCAGGTGAAATCACATGATGTACCACATAATTCAACACTCGAAACGATAGCCTCTATACACAGCAGTTGCCCACAATACCCAAATACCGATAGAAACCTCTTATTAGCTAAAGTCTTATTCCAATACTTTCATATACTGTTAACGATAAATAAAACACGCGATAAACCGTAACCATCCCACAGATCACCCATGCATGAAGCCACTTCCCTTGACTGATATCACAATAGATTTCCAGGTCAAACATCGATATTATCTTTCTAACAAGCTAAGATCAAATATGTCCGTATTCATTAATGATTCCAACAATCACCTCAAATCCAACACGGCACTCTAGTTATATGATACCTCAATACAGGCCTAACCCGCAACTTGCATAATACGCGCACAAGAAGAAACGGTCTGAACATACTCGAATCAGGACAAATGACTCAAACGAAAGAGCTGTACCTCAATCTCATCAATGCCACTACAACACAGGGCCGAGACCCCATCTCACATCATAGAAATAGAATGCCTGAATCTACCCCGAAAGGTCATAACTCTCGTAGCCTCGCTACAATGCGTGATCCTATCCCAACATTGTTACACCTGAAGCACCTCAAGTCGCTATGCTCAAAATCAACAACTACGCACATTTGATGTCTGAAACCAATGCAATTCATTACACCCATAGTAAAACAAATAACACAAGACATGCAACCCGATAGGCCATAACCAATGATCCATACACCGAGCAACATTCAATTACTCTTCCCGCTCGACTTCCTCTATGAATCCTTACTAGAACCGCACCACATGTGCCCATAACCAACAGTTCATAACGTCACACAACGCTGAAAAACAACTCATAGCTCCCCTCAGATCACTAGCAAGCTCCATAACAATCGAATCAACATCTCCCTCAACAATACAACTCAGGACCAACCAAGCTAACTCAAGCTAAATACGTAGCCACATTGGCCCGCCAATAAACTCAATACCAAGAAGCCTAAAGTTGCTCCTTCCACTACTATAACTCTTGCCAGAGTCGTACGATACGGTGCCCGGCACCAAATAAATACCAAAATCCACAATCTCACCCGGCGACATGCCTGGCCACAAGAAATGCATCCGAAAAGTCCCTCAATACCAGAACTAATTCAATGGTAGAAACCTCTGCACTAACTTCCGCCACGAAGGCCTAATTTAAGAAAAGCAATCCTTTCTAGCATCCATTGATCTTTGGGATACAAACCACTCTGCTAGAACACAATCTGATGCACCTCGCCATGCAACCTTTGGCATTTTCCGGCGTAGCCCACAACACGATAATCTAGAATAACCCAACACTGAGACAACCAGTCTACATTCCAATATCATAACCAAAATCTAACATACCAAGCAATGAAAGATCCACTCGGATATCTAATACCAAATAACCGCTAGACGGTGCCGATATACACGATCTACAACCACTGCATAGTCAGACCACGAGAATCCCTAGTCTCCAACTTCATATAGCACATGAACCACTATACCTGATCCCACACTTCGTCGTACGAATACATATCACACATCAAGTATCCATTCATTCCACGAAAGATATTCTAAATCTCCCTGTGCCATCAACAAACTCAAATATCAACAATCGATCCAACAAGAAAATGCCGCAATACCACCGAAGTATTATCAGTTTACCTCACCTTCCCCTTTTACTGAACATATACCCCTACCAAATCACTAGAATTGCAATACCCTTTTCCTTAGTCATCTGAAGGTGGATTCTTAAATCACCTGCCGCTGCCCGTGCTGCTTAAGAATTTAATAACTTCCCATTATGAGCTGAGCTGTAACCTTACACACACAAACCCCAATCCTCCACAACATATCGCACATACTATACTACACTAGGATCACATGAGAACTCCATCTCCCTTTTTCCTAACCACAAACTAAACTGCCAGGACTGAATCCTTTTATCCAAACCAGGCTAAGCAAACTGCAAGCACTCAAGAGCTCTGCTGCAAAATACTTGTAAGGCTCTTTACCTCGAACACATACTAGGAATTTAATCATATCCTTACCATACTGATTCGGTTTAATATCAAGCTATTCCATTTATCTAATTTCATTTCTGATTCATCATTAACTCGACATTCCCTCTTGCTGTAGCACCAAAATGCCCCAACCCAAGTCTACCACACGAGACTCGAACATAAGACCATGCTATCTAAGACCCATAAGCCACTAAATACTCTCTTAATGCTTTCCAGAAATACCACGTTCCAGAATACTTACTTGAAGAACTTCCTGCGAATCTGAATTCGTTACCATTACTTTCCAAATACGGATACATAGAATCTCCTAATTAACATCAAATACCACAAGTCTTGATCTTTGCTACTGAAAATATAGTCTCTAGCCATATACACAATCTTAAGACACCTGATTATTACATACAAAATCTTGAACACAATAAAACCATTCCCAGGAGTCATTCACTCTTATACAACTGTAAATTACCCGACTTAATGAACAGAACCACTCATGTGTCAAAGCACTTTGACATTGCAGAACATGATCTCATACCAATACAAACAATCGTCTTCCTTCTCTATACACTGAGCAATTCTTTATCAACAACAACTCAAGACATCCTATTGTTTTCACACACGTACAAAGCACTATATAAGCTTTATCAAAATTATCCTTCACACGTGCCATCCTCGGCTCAATTTCTGCAGCCAAAACTGATCCGTCAACGTACCTCGAAATGGAACCAACATAGCGCATAACCGTGAATTAAGTTAATCAACAGTAGCCTCCCCAACTTAGCTCGAAGCCATTCATCAAGACACGCTCAATAACCCATAATACCTTTTCTCTAATGATGCCACAGTATCATAGTGACGTAAACTCAAATAATCTAGTACTGCAAACCTCGCATTCATCCCCACATCAGTTGAGTCCACTCTCTTAAGCGACCCAAATTTTTAAATTACAACACGTGCCTTTCAGTTACACATGAGATCTTCTAACGTACACATATGGGGAATACCACTTAAGAACACTCCGCAGGTGATAACCCACCTGCTTTTCCTCAATTTAGTATTTCAGCACACCTTCCACCATCATATACGTTACCCAGTCAATTTAATCTTCCTGAGTCTGAGCTCATACTGCCACACGTATTGCACTTTACTTTCCAACTAGGAGATACGAAAATACATCTTCACATGCCCATAACTCGGGGCTACACAACATATCACAATAGGAATCAAACACTTATCAGTCATCTACTATCCAGCAGACTTCTTCATCACTACCAAGTCATATAAATACATCTCGCAGCACTAACACACTCATCACATGGATATCCAACCGCCATTCCGGCTAATAAGGACAATAGCGAACATATAAATTCAAAACACTTGCTGATACAATCAGCACCTCAGTGCTCAAGCCATAGGCAAGATCCAGCTTTAAGTCCTCATGACTCGCCCGATATACTCCCAAATATTACCTCTCGCCCCTTGATCGGGGAATCATAAACCATCAAAGCACATATAATACTGAGCGCTCGGTGCGCATACAGACGTGTGGAAGGAATGTCAAAAGTTATATATCAAGCTGAACCAAGTACGCACGATAAGAATTCCAAGAAAGTGAAGTTTTTCCTAAAGGTTCTTCAGCCTCCCGAGGATAAATACAGATGTATACGTACCGATCCGCGAGACTCTACTAACCTGCTCATGACTCGTGAGACCTAGTAACCTAGGCTCTGAAACCAACTTTTCACGACCCAAATTCTCATACCCGGTCGTATTGGCGCCTCTCATGAATACAAGGCTAGACAACTAACCCAATTCATTTCTTTAACACTTAATAAACATAAATGAAAAGAATAATATAGCATAACGATATAGGAACTGATATTTACAGCCCAACTCAACCCGACCGGGGTGTCACAAGTCACGAGCATCTCAGAAGAAGAAACACAACTACGGGGTCATATACATGTATAAAGTGAAATCTGAAATTCAAGATGAAGCCTGGTGCCGCGAACGCTGGCGACCTTGCTCAGCTACAACAGTAATACTTTCAATCCGCTAACAATCCGTTACCGGGTGAACAATACCTACAACTGCACGCGAGGTGCAGGGAGTATAGTGAGTACTTCCAACTCAGTGGTAATAAAAGTAAATAATATCTGAGAGGAAAGAAATCACGTAAGAGCACTCCACCATGCTATATAGGACAGTACAACCCTTTTTAGAAAACAGTAAAAACGTGAAAATCCTTTAGAAAATATCTGGCTCAGTTTAAAACCCTCTTTTGAAAATATCCTTTTCCAACAGTCAAGTATATGAATGTGGTATCAGATAGTGCAAGTCCGCACATAAGTTAGCCCCTCGGGCACAACACTCCTTTAACAAATAACACCAGGGTATCTGGTTGACAAGGCAAGTAATAACATGTATACCAATGATATGTGAGTGCAAAATGTCATGCCACATAGTATAAATAGGAACCAATGCACGAATGCAATGCAATGCAATGCATATGACCGTTGCGGTGCGCAGCCCGATCCATTTGGGTACCCGCACTCACTAGGGGTGTGTACAGACTCCGGAGGGGCTCCTACAGCCCAAGCGCTATAATACTGTGGTGTGCAGTCCGATCCACATAATATATCACTACAGCGTGCAGTCCGATCCATATAATATACAAATGCGTCGTGCAGTCTGATCCATGCATGTACATGTATATACTGTTGCAGCGTGAAGCCCGATCCATATCTCAGTACAGAATAGGCAAATGAGCCACTCGGGCAATAACAAGTAATATCTTTTAACTCAAAACATCAGAAAATGCAATTTAAGTCTTTAAACTTTAGCAATATGACTGCACATTTCTAAACAGTATTTAACTCAGGGCTGAAATCATTTAATATGCTAAGTGTCATGAAAATAGTGATAATAACCCCTACAGGGTTCAAATAACCGGCACGAAGCCCAAAATATGGCAATCAGCCCAATTCAAGATAGCATCTAGCAAGTTTCAGTCAATTACGCAGTAAAATCCACAACCATGACGGACCAAGTCACAATCCCCAACGGTGCTCTACCCCACACTCATACCTGGCATGCAAGCCACCACAATACAGTACTATGATGTCTAAATCCGGGGTTTCAAACCCTCAGGATATCATTTACAAGTATTAATCACCTCGAACCGGTGGAATCTCTAGCTCGCCATGCCTTTGCCCCTCGAATCGGCCTCCACGCACGTTGAATCTAACCAAATCAGAGCGAATACATCACACTATGCCAAGGGAACAATACCCAATCAAAAACAATCAAAATATAGCAAAAATATCGAAAGTAGCAAAACCCGAGCACTGGGCCCGCTTCTCAAAAAATTACAAAATTTATATCACCCGATTCCTCGTCTCGCCGGGAGTCCGTACATATAAAATTCATCAAATTCCTAGCTCAAATGGGCCATCAAATCCCAAATTTTCAATTCAAAATCCAAGCCCTAGTTTCTTCAATTTTCACCCATTTTTCCAAGAATTAAAGGTAGATTCTTTGATAAAATAGCGTTTTTAGGTCACGAGACTTACCTCCAATCAATTTCCGTCAAAATCCCCTACAATTTCTACCAAGGAGCTCTTAAGGTGGTTCAAAAATGGTGGCAAAATGGCTAAACCTCACGGATGATATGTTATAAAAAGACAACTAATCGCCCAGGTATTTCTTCTATGCGAACGCGATCAACCTTCCGTGTTCGCGTTGAATTAATTAATGCTGACCAAAATTTGTTCTACGCGAACGCAGTACCACACATGCGATCGCGATGCACCAACAGTTCAAACTATGCGAACGCGCCTGACACCACGCGTTCGCGATTCCCAAATCACCCCTTAAACGCGAACGCGAGCCAAACCTTGCGAACACGATGACCAAACTAGGCTGGGCCCCCAAGCCCTCTTACACGAACGCGTGAACCTACCCGCGAACGCGTTGACCAGCCACTTCATACCTACGCGAACGCGGCCCATACCACGCGAACCCGAAGGCTAAATTTTGCTTGCACTGCTGCTGCAATTTCTGCAGCAAATCCTAAGTCCAAACTTCCCGATAAATTATACAAAATCACCCCGAGGCCCCCAGGACCTCAACCAAAAATACCAACATACCCCAAAACATCATACGAACTTGTTTCAATCACCAAAATACGTCAAACAACACAAAAATCATCAATTCACCACTGATTCAAGCCTAAGTTTATCAAATTCTTTCGAAAATCACATACGATTAAAAACCCGACCAAACGACGTCCGAATGACCTGAAATTTTGCGCACATATCAAAAATTACCTAACAAAGTTACAGCAACTCTCGGAACTCCATTATGACCCTCGGATCAAAATCTCACCTATCAACCGGAATCCGCCAAAATTCAAACTTCGCCAATTCAAGCCTAATTCTACACCGGACCTCCAAATTCAATTCCGATCACACTCCTAAGTAAAAAATCAACTCTCGAAGCTAACCGAATCACCAAAAATTACATCCAAGCCCTATAACTCACAAGTCAATGTCTGGTTGACTTTTCCAACTTAAGCCTTCCTTAAAGAGACTAAGTGTCTCATTTTCCACCAAAACCAACTCAATTCAACTCTAATACACCAAACATTGATAATGGAACATGAAGAAGCATGATATGGGAGAAATGGAGCAGTAACACATGAGACGGCGGATCGGGTCGTCACATGCTCCGAGTTATATCCGTTATATTATGAAAATTTCAGCCTGTGAACCTAAGCAGGACATCATTTTGACAATTATAATCAATTTAAATTTGTACTGCACCTAATAGCATTCAAACTAAAAAGTGAGAACTTTGTTCTGTTTACAGCAAAATTCTTATATATTTAATGAAATGTTACTCGGATAGCATAACTTAGGCTCTTCAAACAAATTGTGTACGTTGCTGTTTTCATTCTCACCATTTCCAATATGCCGTTAATTCTCTTATTATATACCCCTCACATTTTCCCACTCCCACCCAACAATCCTCACGTTCCAAACCTCTACTTCACATCTCCCTTCACAATTCCTCCACGCTGCCCCACTATAACCACTTCCCCACTATACTAATCACATGATATTATAAAAGGACATAATAAGGGAGGCGTTAAAACAAGAAAAAGTGAGAGAACAAAGAAAAACAGAGGAGACTCCGACAATATTACGTAACAAATTTTTCTGCAAAATCACGATAGCCTCAAGTCTTTAAATTTTCTCCCAATAACAATGGTATGAACTTTAATCCACTGTTTACAGATTTGCTATTCACATAATTGTTGGTTACAGATGGTCTTTTTGGAATAACTATTTTTCCAATTTGTTGCTTACAGAGTGTCTTTTTGGAATAACAGATTTGGAAAAACTATTTTTTCAATGTAATAACTATTTTTTGTTGTAATATAGGATAGTATCATGGACATGAATATACTAAGTTTTATGTGATCTATTGAAATTTAGTATGTACAAGCCTTGGTGTTGTCAACTTATTAGTATACTAACTTAAATTAGGCTGCGTAGGTAAATACTCATAGCTAAATACTCATATTAGAATTTAGCATATTTGATTTGATAGTGATGATGAAGATCTAGGCCAGATGGTATAAATTGATGATGAAAACAATAAGAGAAAAAGCACTTTGGTATTGCTTTGTCGAAAGATTTATAGGAATTGTTTGAGATAAGAATTATGAAAAATGAGGTAGAATGAAAGCTCTGAGTTATTATTTCTTTATCTTTTTGTTATGTGTATTGCATATACATGACTCGTATTAGTTGTTCTTGGGGTAACTCTTCTGCACCTGTTTTTACCTGCTCATTTTTTTACGGCAGTCAAATATCAGCACACGGGGGTTCTTCTACATATTACATGTGGAAATTTCTGCTGCATTTAATTTTGCTCTGTGATTTTGTGAATTAATATACCAGGATAAAAAAGTGAATGTGAAATTTCTTTTAACTAAATCAACTCTTTGCTTTTCTAATCAAACTGCCAATCAAGCCACACCAATTATACCACTTATGTTTTTGCTTCTGTTTTCATTTCCTTTGCTATTGTTACATGAAACTACTAATTACACCCCGACCATTAAGCACATCTTGACCACGTGGATTTTGCTAGGATAAACAGATAATAGATCAGATTGTCCAAAAATAAGCATTAGGCAAAACAACTAAACAGATAAGCAAAATTCTGAGCTCGCAATCCAAATTGTGTTTTTTCAAATGTGAATCCACTAATTACATCCCAAATGGAATAACAGATTCGGAAAAAATGATTTTCAATTTAATTACTATTTTTTGTTGCAATATAGGATAGTATCATGGACATGAATATACTAAATTTTATGTGATCTGCTGGAATTTAATATGTACAAGTCTATTGGTATTGTTAACTTATTAGTATACTAACTTTAATTAGGCTGTGTAGCTAAATACTCATATTGGAATCTAGCATAATGTGGTTTCCTTTTTAACTGAGTGGTTACATGTCCAGACTTGCTAAAACTTATGAAGTTTCTACTTTTCCTTTTAATTTTCAGAATTATAGAATTTGTCTCGTAATTTCTTCTCATCTCCTTTAACATTCGAAATAGCTTCAGCAAACTTTTGTTTATTTTAATTGCATGTCGATGCTCAACCAAGGAAGCTTTATATCCACTACTGATGTTTGTCCTTCATTCACTTGATAATGTCTTTTTAAATCATTGTATAAATCCATCAATATGTTCAAATAATATGCATGTGCTATGTTATCACAATGAGATGTTGTAGCGATTCTTATAGTTTTCTTGGTCCTATTTCAGATATGGCTGAACAAGGACACATTCAAATTACTACAACTACGAGTTCTCAAATTCAACGAAGGGGACAACATAGAAGGTTACGCCGTCGCAGCATTTATTCCTACAATGATTCTGACTCAAAGCCTGAAGTTATCAGGAATGCCCCAAGGGTGATAAAAAATAAGTTAAGAGATCGAAGGGATGAACGAAGGGAAAGAGAAAAAAAAAATTTAGAGAGCTTAGGCCTTCAGTAGATGAACATATTGCAAATTATCAGCTTACTCGAGATGCACTAATTGATGCTATAGACAAAATTATACTATCTGATTGGGAAGCCTTAGCACTTTTAGTAGATTCACTTGGACAACCTTTAGGTAGAATTTTAATTAACATTTATCACGAGGTTTGGCCAAGTGAACCTTTTTGGGTTTATGTTCTTAAATTTGAAGCTGAGTGGGAGAACCGTCTGTACAACTACCTTTAATTTTTTTAATTAATGAAAGTTTGTTATTTCTTTGCAACATTACCTGTCATTTTACTCTATTTTTTTCTTAAGAGTGTTAGATAAAATAAATAACATAATGGAATAACACTAACTTATTCTTTACAATAATGCAACTTTAACGACATATCCAATGTCTTGAATGAGGAAAAACATGAATACACATACTTTATTATATATAATTCTCATGTATAATAATACTTTATAATATGTTTTGCCTCTTTTCAAATCAAAAATTTATGAGATATATATATATATATATATATATATATATATATAGGTAGTTACAAATATGAATTCATCCAAAGTATACTTGCAGTACAGTATATCTTTATAAATAAAAATTTTAACTTTACTTATGTTCCTTTCGGTGAGTATAAAATATTAATAGATATTTATATTTTTCAGCCGAGGCAATTGTTCGAGAAGTAACATAGAAAAATAATTTGTACATGACTTGATTTTCAGCACATGGCGTATGATCAGTAAGCTATAAAGTGCAACAAAAGCGAGGCCAACACTAATTTAAAATTAAGCACATATGAAGGGGAATTAAGCTATGAGGTTGATAATGGAGGTAGTAAGTTCTATACTTATCATGTTTAATGGCAATTTTTTCCATTTGTGTTCGGCTGCCATCCATAATCTAATGAACTAGGGAAAAGCCCCATCTATTCTAGATGATGACTGGCATGGCATGACATGTCAAATGAAAAATATTGAATTTTGGCATGCCTCATATAATTTTGACAGAATAATGGAAACACGGTAATTCTGTGAACTCAACAAGCAGAAACAACAAGCAGAAATACAGACAGTAAACCTTATAGCACTATTTCTATTTCTCTTTTTGTGGTTCAATGTTCTGGTATTTCTAGGTACGTTGTCATATGGATATCAATACGTGCTAATATTCGAGTAACAAGTGTAACAAGGCGGTCTGCTCGAGAGGTTCTGATGTAGATAGCTATTCGTGCTGGTAGATTTTCAGCATTCATAGTCTTTGTGTGACAACCCGGCCCGTCGTCACTTGAGTTACCGCCCAATTTTCCCCTTATTGTGTTGCTTTATGTTTCAATATCGGTATTTGAGTTGATCGGGTGGAATTGAGTTGGTTTTAGTTGGAAATGAGGCACTTAGCCTCTTAGAAGAAGGCTTATTTTAGAAAAGTCAACCGGAAGTTGACTATGTGGTTAGAGGGCTCGGATGTGAATTCTGGTGGTTCGGTTAGCTCCAAGGGATGATTTGTGACTTAGGAGTGCGATTGGAATTGAATTTGGAGGTCCGGTGTAGAATTAGGCTTGAATTGGCGAAGTTTGAATTTTGGTAAATTTCGGTTGATAGGTGAGATTTTGATCCGAGGGTCGGAATGGAATTCCAAGAGTTGTAGTAGCTTCGTTAGGTTATTTTGGATATGTCTGCAAATTTTCAGGTTATTCGGACATAGTTTAGTCGGGTTTTTGATCGAGTGTGAGTTTCGAAAGTTTAGTTTAACTTAGGCTTGAATTTGTTGTGATTTGATGATTTTTGTGTTGATGGACGTGTTTTGATGATTGGAACAAGTTTGTATGATGTTTTGGAATAGGTTGGTGATTTTTGGTTGAGGTCCCGGGGGCCTCGGGGTGATTTCGGGTGATCAAACGGACTATTTTTGGTTTTGGAGGATAGCAGATTTTGTTGCTATGTGTTGCAGAGAAATTGCTCTATGTGATCGCATGGGGAGCACTGCGATCGCATAGGATGTTTTGGAAGGGGATCAATTTGTTCTATTCGATCGCGTAAGAGGAAGTACAATCGCAGAGGTTCGGAAGTTTGTGCTGTGCGTTCGCATAGGAGTTGTTGCGATCGCGTAGTGTATTTGGGCCTGGGGTCCCTAGCAGTGATTTGTGCTATGCGATCGCATGGATTGTAGTGCGATCGCATAAGAGGAAATATGGAAGTTGGAAATTTGTGTTATGCGATCGCAATAGCTGGGATGCGATTGCAAAGAGTAATAACTGGGCCGGACAGAAGGGTTTATAAATATTTCATCCGCGAACCAAGTCTATTTCTCACCATTGTTAAGCAACCTTGGGAGCTTTTGACGAGGGATTTTGAGGATTTTAACTGGAAATCAATTGGAGGTAAGTCCTATGGCCTAGAAACACCATATATTGAAGATTTATCCTTTAATTCTCTGAAATTTGGGTAAAAATTGAATAAGTTAGGGCTTGGTTTTTGAAAATGTAAAATTAGAATTTGAAGAGGCATTTGAACTCCGATTTTGATGAATTTTGTATGTACAGACTCGTGGTGAGACGAGGATTCCGGTGATGTAAATTTCTTAATTTTTTCGAGAAGTGGGCCTGGGGCTCGGGTTTTGCCAACTTTGTGTTTTTGGGTGTTTTTCGAGTTCTTTCGATTGGTTTATGTTCCATTAGAACATTATAATGTATTCCTTGTGGTTTTGATCAGATTCGGCACAGTGTAATAGCAACAAATAATGACAGATAACACAGGCAGATATAGATGTATGAATGCAATGAAATGCACATGATCGATGCGATGCGCAACCCGATCCATTTGGGTACACGCGCTCACTGTGGGGGTTCAGACTTCGGAGGGGCTCCTACAGCCCAAGCACAATATCATCGTATCATTCGCTGTGGCGTGCAGCCCGATCCATGATCAGTCCTGTAATATGCATGCAAGCCACACGGGCACAGTCAAACTTAGCGTTTTCAGTTCCTATTATCAGAAATTATAAATTAAGTGTTTAAAACCTTAGAATTTTACTAGCCATTTAGAGAGAGTGTTTAACTCAGGAGTGATATCATAAAAACATGCTAAACATCATGGAAATAGTGATAATAATCCCTACGGGATCCAAATAACCGGCATACACCCCAAATATATCCATAACCATCCAAGTAGGAGGTTTACCAGCTAATTTCTAGCCCGTAACACAGTACAACATCACTCGAGCGGACTAATCCATAGTCCCCAATAACAATTGACCCCGCACTCACAGTAGAGTACGTGTCTCGCCTCATTATAGCGTCACAGTGCGATATACCGGGGTTTCAAACCCTCAGGTCATCATCTACATCTATTACTCATCTCAAGTCGGCCACAAGACTAGTCCGCTAAGCCTTTTCCTCTTCAATCAACCTCCTCATGCGCCGAATCTGTTCAAAACCACAAGTAATACATTATAATATGCTAATGGAACATAACCCAATCGAAAGAACTCGAAAAACATCCAAAAATACGAAGTTGGCAAAACCGGAGCCCCGGGCCCACTTCTCTAAAAATTACGAAATTCACATCACTGGAATCCTCGTCTCACCACGAGTCCGTACATATAAAATTCATCAAAATCGGAGTTCAAATGCCCCTTCAAATTCCAATTGTACATTTCCAAAAACCAAGCCCTAGTTTCTTCAATTTTTACCCAAATTTCAGAGAATTCAAGGATGAATAGTCAATTAAATGGTGTTTCTAGACCATAGGACTTATCTCCAATCGATTCTCAGTCAAAACCCTCTAAATTCCTCGTCAAAAGCTCCCAAGGTTGCTTAACAATGGTGAAAAATAGACTTGGTTCGCGGATAAAATGTTTATAAACTTTCTGCACAACCCTGGAAATTCCTTCATCGCGTTCGCGACCACCACCTCGCGAACGCGAAGAGCAAAATTTTAAAAGCTCAAAAATACTCTACGTGAACGCGACTCAATCCATGCGAACGCGATAGCTAATGCCTCATACTGACGCGAACGCGTCGCAACACACGTGAACGCGTAGAATAAACCCCACTGGGCTCCAAATCCTTGTTCGCAAACGCGCCACACCTACTGCGAATCCGAAGCACAGGGTCAAGACCCTCCGCGATTGCGAGACACCAAACGCGAACGCGAAGGCCGAACTCAGGCCAAACCAATTCCCTACTACGCGATCGCGGGGGACCTCACGCGATCGCGAAGGCAAAAATCTCCACAACAGCTGTGGGTTATTTCTGCAACATCTCAACATGGAAAAGGGTCCGTTTGACCACCCGAAACTCACCTGAGGCCCCCGAGACCTCAACCAAAAATACCAACCTACTCGAAAACATCATACGAACTTGTTCCAATCATCAAAACACATCCATTAACACAAAAATCAACAAATTTCAACGGATTCAAGCCTAAGTTAAACTAAAACTTCCGAAACTCACATTGGATCAAAAACGCGACCAAACGACATCCGAATGACTTGATAATTTGCAGACATATCCAAAATCGCCTAACGAAGATACTGCAACTCTCAGAATTCCATTCCGATCCTCGGATTAAAATCTCACCTATCAACCAGGATTCGCCAAAATTCAAACTTCGCCAATTCAAGCCTTATTCTATACCGGGCCTCCAAATTCGTTTCCGATCGCACTCCTAAGTCACAAATCATCCCCCGAAGCTAACCAAACCACCGGAATTCAAATCTGAGCCTGCTACCCACATAGTAAACTTCCGGTTGATTTTTCTAAAACAAGCTTTCTTCTAAGAGGCTAAGTGCCTCATTTCCAACTAAAACCAACTCAATTCCTCCCGAAAAACTCAAATACTGATATTGAATCATAAAGAAACACAATAAGGGGGAAACGGGGCGGTAACTCACGTAACGACGAGTCGGGTCATCACATCCTTCCCAACTAAAACAAACGCTCGACCTCGAGCGGGTCATGAAACATACCTGGAGTCTCAAACAAGTGAGGATATCTGCTCCGCATCTCCCGCTCGGTCTCCCAACTAGCCTCCTTCACGAGCCGACCTCTCGACTGCACCTTCACTTACGATATATCCTTAGACCTCAATCTCTGAACCTGTCGACCCAAAATAGCTACAGGCTCCACATCATAAGTCAAGTCATCATCCAATTGAACTGTACTGAAGTCCAACACATGAGATGGGTCCCCAACATACTTCTGGAGCATAGACACGTGAAATACCGAATGAATTCCTAACAGGCTGGGTGGGAAAGCAAGCATATAGGCCACCTCTCAAATCCTCCTGAGTATCTCAAAAGGGACAATGAACCTCGGACTCAGATTTCCTTTCTTTCCAAATCTCATGATGCCCTTCATAGGCGAAACCTTCAGCAAGACCTTCTCGCCCACCGAATAAGATATATCTCGAACCTTCTGGTCCGCATAACTCTTCTGATGCGACTGAGTTGTATGAAGTCTCTCCTAAATCACCTTCACCTTATCTAAGTCATCCTGGACCAACTCTGTCCCCAACAACCTAGCCTCGCCGAGAACAAACCAACCGATCGGAGATCTACACCGTCTCCCATATAAAGCCTCATATGGCGCCATCTGAATGCTAGATTGGTAGCTGTTGTTGTAAGCTAACTCTGCAAGAGGCAAGTAATTAGCCCAAGAACTTCAAAAGTCAATAACACAGGCACGTAACATGTCCTCCAATATCTGAATGGTACGCTCGGACTGTCCATCCGTCTGAGGATGAAACGCAGTGCTCAACTCTACCTGTGAACCCAACTCTCGCTGAAAAGTCCTCCAGAACTGAGAAGTAAACTGAGTACCTCTATCTGATATAATAGAAACTGGGACCCCATGCAATCGCACAATCTCCCGGATGAAAATCTCTGCCAGCCGCTCCGAAGAATAGGTAGTACATACAGGAATGAAGTGCGCGGACTTGGTCAGCCGATCCACAATCACCCAAACTGAATCAAACTTCCTCGCTGTCCGAGGGAGACCACTCACAAAGTCCATAGTAATCCTCACCCATTTCCACTCGGGAATATCTATACGGTGAAGCACACCGTCGGGCCTCTGATGCTTAAACTTGACCTGCTGTCAATTGAGGCACCGAGCTACAAGACTCACAATATCCTTCTTCATTCTTCTCCACCAGTAATGCTGCCTTAAATCCTGATACATCTTCACGGCACCTGGATAAATAGAATACCGCGAGCTGTGGGCCTCTTCCAATATCAACTCCCGAAGCCCGTCCACATTTGGCACACTAATCCGGCCCTGCACCCTTAACACAAAATCACTATCAATAGTCACATCCTTGGCATCATCATGCTGAACTCTATCCTTAAGGAGAAGCAAATGTGGATCGTCATACTGGCACTCACGAATGCGGCCATATAAGGAGGACTGAGAAACCACACAAGCCAACACCCTGCTCGGCTCTGAAATATCTAATCTCACCATCCGATTGGCCGAAGCCAGAACATCAACTGCGAAGGGAATCTCCCCAACTCGAATGTACGCCAAACTACCCATACTCACCGCCTTTCGGCTCAAAGCATCGGCCACTACATTCGCCTTCGCCAGATGATACAAAATGGTGATGTCATAATCCTTGAGCAACTCAAGCCACCTCCGCTGCCTCAAATTTAGATCCTTCTATTTGAACAAGTGCTGAAGGCTGTGATGATCACTATGTTCCCCATAGGATACGCCATATAAGTAATGCCTCCAAATCTTCAAAGCATGAACTATGGCAGCAAACTCCAAATCATGAATGTGGTAGTTCTTCTCATGAGGCTTCAACTGGGGTGAAGCATAAGCAATAACTCTACCCTCCTGCATCAACACACATCCAATCCTAACTCTCGAAGCATCATAATACACGGTGTAAGAACCTGAAGCTGATGGCAAGACTAACACTGGAGCTGTGGTTAAAGCTGTCTTGAGCTTCTGGAAGCTCTCCTCACACTCATCCGACCATACGAATGGTGCACCCTTCTGCGTCAACTTGGTCAAGGTTGAAGCAATAGATGAAAATCCCTGGACAAAACCGGCGATAATACCCTGCCAAACCGAGGAAACTCCGGATCTCCGTAGCTGAGGACGGTCTAGCCAACTGTGCACTGCCTCTATCTTCTTTGGGTCAACCTGAATACCATCTCTAGACACCACGTATCCCAAAAAGCCAAATACCCAAGCCAGAACTCACACTTGGAGAACTTTGCGTAAAGCTTCTCCTCCTTCAATCTCTGCAATACTACTCTCAAATGCTGAGCATGCTCCTCCTGGCTACGCGAGGTACACCAGGATGTCATCAATAAACACAATCACAAATGAATCTAGATACGGCTGGAACACATTGTTCATCGAGTGCATGAACGCTGCTGGGGCATTAGTCAGCCCAAAAGGCATAACTAGAATCTCAAAATGCCCATATCTCGTCCTGAAAGCTATCTTTATAATATCAGAATCCCTAATCTTCAGCTGGTAATATCCTGAACGAAGATAAATCGTCGAGAATACTCTCTCTCCCTGGAGCTGATCAAACAAATCATCAATGCGCGGTAGAGGATACTTGTTCTTCACTATTACCTTGTTCAACTGCCTGTAATCAATACACATCCTCATTGAGCCATCTTTCTTCTTGACAAACAGCACCGGTGCACCCCACGGTGACACACTCGGGCGAATGAACCCCTTATCTAGGAGTTCCTGA
Source organism: Nicotiana glauca (assembly GCA_026770625.1). Classification (NCBI taxonomy): domain Eukaryota; kingdom Viridiplantae; phylum Streptophyta; class Magnoliopsida; order Solanales; family Solanaceae; genus Nicotiana; species Nicotiana glauca. The sequence continues at coordinate 61,336 of MU751071.1, read as the reverse complement.
AGCTGCTCCTTCAATTCCTTTAACTCAGTTGGTGCCATATGTTAGGGAGGAATAGAGATGGGCTGAGTGCCCGACACCAGATTAATACCAAAATAAATATCCCTATCCGGCGGCATGCCCGACAGGTCTGCAGGAAACATATCTGGAAACTCGCTTACAATGGGCATAGAATCAATACTAGGAGTCTTAGCTCCAACATCTCTCACAAAAGCTAAATATGATAAACATCTTTTCCCAACCATCCGTTGGGCCTTTAAGAAAGAAATCACTATGCTGGGAACATAATCCGTCGAACCTCGTCACTCAATCCTCGGAACACCCGGAATGGCCAACGTAACTATCTTGGCATGACAGTCCAGAATAGCATGGTACGGGGATAGACAATCCATACCCTGAATCACATCAAAGTTTACCATACCCAACAACAATAAATCAACTCGGGTCTCTAGACCCCCAATAGTAATAAGACAAGATCGGTATAAGTGATCCATAATAATAGTATCGCCCACTGGGGCAGATACATGCACAATCAAGGAAAGACAACCACGGGTCGTACCCAGATGATGAGCAAAGTATGAAGACACATAGAGGTATGTAGACCCGGGATCAAACAAAACAGAAGCATCCCTGTGGCAAACTGAGATAATACCTGTGATAACAGCGTCTGATGCAACAGTGTCTCTCCTGTCTGGAGCGTATAGAATCGAGCCTGACCACCACTCGATCGATCTCCACTCCTATGGCGACTCCTAGCTGTCTGACCCTCGCCACAAGTAGAACTCTGAGCTGGAAAGGCACTAAGTGAAGACTGGCACTGCTGATACCCCTGACGGCCCTAGCAGGAAGAAGCCCTACTGTACTCTGGGTGACCTTTCTGTGGAGGCCTGAAAGAACGACCTCTGCCCTGCTAGAACTAGCCCCTAGATGGAGCACCACTGTAGCTAGCTGAACCTCGAGGCCTCTTGGCCTCCCTCTCCTCATGCTCCCGATGACTATCTGTCTTAATCTGGCGAGCCATATCAACTACCTCCTCAAATGAAGCTGCTACCACCCTCTCCCTAGTCATTAAAATGCGAATCGGATAGTTGAGGCCATCCACAAACCTCCTGATCCTCTCCCGATCTGTTGGGATCATCCAAGTAGCATGTCTAGCCAACTGCATGAACCTCAACTCATACTGGGTCACTGTCATATCACCCTGGATCAACCACTCAAACTATCGACGCGGCTCCTCTCTGTGAGACTGCAACACATACTTCTCCAAAAAGAGAGTGGAGAACTATTGCCAAGTAAGGGGTGCTGCTCCTGCAGGCCTACGCCTCTCAAACTCATCCCACCATGTAAATAGCAGCCCTGAGAACAGGAAGGTAGTAAAAGACACTCCACTCGACTCTAAGATCCCTATAGTGCAAAGCATCTGCTGACACTTGTCCAGAAATCCCTCGGCATCCTCGCCCTCAGCACCGCTGAATGTCGGAGGCTGAAGTCTACTAAACCTCTCTAGCCGACGCTGCTCGTCGTCTGGCATCACTGGAATTACATACCCTGGAGCTGGTGCGATTTGCGCAACTGAAGTAACCGGTGCAACTGGCTGAGCTAGGGCTGCCTGTGGTATCTGTAATCCCTACACAACCTGCTCGGGTGTGCGAGCTGCGGGGGTCTGATGACCACCCCCGGTCTGAGAAGTAGCTGTAGTAGTGGAGGCTGAAACTGCCTGAGCCAGACCAGTGCAGACAGATAAGATCTGAGCTAAAACCTCCTGAAGACCAGGAATCTCGATGGGCACTGCGGGTGCCTGAGCGGGTGCTGCTGGAGCATCAACAGCTGGAGGCTGGTCCTGAATTGGGGCAACTGGTGGGTCAACTGGTACTGCCCTTGCTCTCCTGTCTCGACCATGACCACGGCCGCGTCCACGGCCTCTAGCAAGTGGCAATGGTGGTCGTCCGCCATGTCCGGTAGTACGTGTTCTCGCCATCTGTGAGAATATAGAATACAGAAGTTTATTTCTCAGAAAAACAAAGCCGCATGACAAGAGTTCAAGAATATGAAGTGTTTCCTAAAGGTTCTGCAGCCTCTAAAGGATAAATACAGATGTCTCTGTACTGATCCACGAGACTCTACTAATCGGCTCATGACTCATGAGGTCTAGTAACCTAGGCTCTGATACCAACTTATCACAACCCCCAAATCCGGTCGTGATGGCGCCCAACATAACTGCTAGGCAAGCCCGACCATTTACACTCTCAACCCGAGCATAAAGCTCAAAACCAATTAGTTAAAAATCATTTAACAGCAATGAAGCTAAAAGATTAAACTGGTAGATAGATATACGCTGAATATCACGATAACACGGAATATACTCCCAAAGACCTGGGGGTCTTGAGTGTAGAGCCTTTACCAAATACAGAGTAATAAGACTTCAGTAATACAATGTTTAAAGCTGCGGAAACATAATATAAGGGGTAGGGGAGGATTCGGGTCCTTCGGACGTCAGGCAGCTACCTCGACAACTCCGAAAATGTTCTGAAGACAGCAAAAACTCAGCTAAACTCCCGAGGTACCTGGATCTGCACACATGGTGCAGGGAGTAAAGTGAGTACTTCCAACTCAGTGGTAATAGACATGTATAATGACTGATTGTAAGAAATCTTGAAATATAACAATGCAAATCTATAACAAATTTTCCTAAACATTTAACAGTATAATAGCAACAAATAATGACAGATAACACAGTCAGATATAGATGTATGAATGCAATGCAATGCACATGACCGCTGCGGTGCGCAGCCCGATCCATTTGGGTACCCGCGCTCACTGTGGGGGTTCAGACTCCGGAGGGGCTCCTACAGTCCAAGCGCAATATCATCGTATTATTCTCTACGGCGTGTAGCCCGATCCACGATCAGTCCAGTAATATGCATGCAAGCCACACGGGCACAATCAAACTTACAGTTTTTAGTTTTAATTATCAGAAATTATAAATTAAGTGTTTAAAACCTTAGAATTTTACTAGCCATTTCGAGACATTGTTTAACTCAGGACTGTTATCATGAAAACATGCTAAAAATCATGGAAACAGTGATAATAATCCCTACGGGATCCAAATAACCGTCATACAGCCAAAATATATCCATAGCCATCCAAGTAGGAGTTTTACCAGCTAAGTTCTAGCCCGTAACACAGTACAACATCACTCGGGCGGACTAAGCCATAGTCCCCAATCACAATCGACCCTGCACTCACCGTAGAGTACGTGTCTCGCCTCAATATAGTGTCACAGTGTGATATACCGGGGCTACAAACCCTCAGGTCATCATCTACATCTATTAATCACCTCAAACCGGCAACGAGACTAGTCCGCTAAGCCTTTCCCTCTTGAATCAACCTCCTCACGCGCTGAATCTGATCAAAACCACAAGGAATACATTATAATATGCTAATGGAACATAAACCAATCGAAATAACTCGAAAAACACCCAAAAACACGAAGTTGGAAAAACCTGATCCCCGGGCCTACTTCTCGAAAAATTACGAAATTCATATCACCGGAGCCCTCGTGTTGCCACGAGTTCGTACATATAAAATTCATCAAAATTGGAGTTCAAACGCCACTTCAAATTCCAATTTTACATTTCCAAAAACCGAGCCCTAGTTTCTTATATTTTTACCCAAATTTCAGAGAATTCAAGGATGGATATTCAATTAAATGATGTTTCTAGGCCATATGAATTACCTCCAATCGATTCTCAGTCAAAACCTTCTAAATTCCTCGTCAAAAGCTCCAAAGGTTGCTTAACAATGGTGAAAAATAGACTTGGTTCGCGGATGAAATGTTGAACGCGAAGAGCAAAATTTTAAAAGCTCAAAAATACTCTACGCGAACGTGACTCAATCCATGCAAACGCGATAGCTAATGCCTCATACTTACGCGAATGCGTCGCAACACTCGCGAACGCGTAGAACAAACCCCACTGGGCTCCAAATCCTTGTTCGTGAATGCTTCACACCTACTGCGAACATGAAGCACAGGGTCAAGACCCTCCGCGAACGCGAGACACCAAACACGAACACGAAGGCCAAACTCAGGTCAACCCAATTCCTTTCTACGCGATCGCATGGGACCTCATGCGATCGCGAAGGCAAAAATATCTGCAATAGCTGTGGGTTATTTCTGCAACATCTCAACATGAAAAAGGGTCCGTTTGAACACCCGAAACTCACCCGAGACCCCCGGGACCTCAACCAAAAACACCAACCTACTCCAAAACATCATACGAACTTGTTTCAATCATCAAAACACGTCCATCAACACAAAAATCATCAAATTACAACGGATTCAAGCCTAAGTTAAACTAAAACTTCTGAAACTCACATTCGATCAAATACCTTACCAAACGACGTCCGAATGACCTGAAAATTTGCAGACATATCCAAAATTTCCTAACGAAGCTACTTAAACTCTCGAAATTCCATTCTGACCCTTAGATCAAAATATCACCTATAAACCATAATTCGCCAAAATTCAAACTTCGCCAATTCAAGCCTAATTCTACACCGGGCCTCCAAATTTGATTCCGATCGCACTCCTAAGTCACAAATCATCCCCCTAAGCTGAACGAACCACCAAAATTCACATTCGAGCCCTCTAACTACATAGTCAACTTCCGATTAATTTTTCTAAAACAAGCTTTCTTCTAAGAGGCTAAGTGCCTCATTTCCAACTAAAACCAACTCAATTCCACCCGAACAAATCAAATACTGATATTGAATCATAAAGCAACACAATAAGAGGGAAACGAGGTGGTAACTCACGTGACAACGGGCCAGGTCATCACAAGCTGAGTTGAAGGAGTTGAAGGAGCAACTTCAGGAACTCCTATATAAGGGGTTTATTCATCCTAGTGTGTCACTGTGGGGTGCACCCGTCTTATTTCTGAAGAAGAAAGATGGAAAAATGAGAATGTGTATTGATTACAGGCAGCGGAACAAGGTGACAGTGAAGAATAAGTATCCACTACCCCGTATTGATGACTTGTTTGATCAGCTCCAGGGAGCAAGGGTATTCTCTAAGATTGATCTTTGATCAGGCTATTACCAGCTGAAAATTAGAGATTCTGATATTATGAAGACAACTTTCAGGACGAGATATGGGCATTATGAGTTTCTAGTTATGTCTTTTGGACTGACTAATACCCCAGCCGCGTTCATGCATTTGATGAACAGCGTGTTCCGGCCGTATCTGGATTCCTTTGTGATTGTGTTTATTGATGACATCCTGGTGTACTCACGTAGCTAGGAGGAGCATGCTCAGCATTTCAGAGTTGTATTGCAGAGATTGAGGGATGAGATGCTTTATGCAAAGTTCTCCAACTATGAGTTCTGGATTAGTCTGTGGCTTTTCTGGGACACGTGGTGTCCAGTGATGGGATTCAGGTAGATTCGAAGAAGATATAGGCAGTGCAGAATTGGCCTAGACCGACCTCAGCCACTTAGATTCGTAGTTTCCTTGGGTTGGCAGGGTATTATTGCCGGTTTGTTCAGGGATTTTCTTCTATTGCGTCGCCCTTGACCAAGTTGACTCAGAAGGGTGCTCCATTTGTGTGGTCCGAGGAGTGTGAGGAGAGCTTTCAGAAGCTCAAGACAACTTTGACCACGGCTCCAGTATTGATATTGCCATCAGCTTCAGGTTCCTACACCGTGTATTGTGATGCCTCGAGAGTTGGCATCAGATGTGTGATAATGCAGGAGGGTAGAGTTATTGCATATGCTTCTCGTCAGTTGAAGCCCTATGAGAAGAACTACCCTGTGCACGGTTTGGAGTTAGCATCTATAGTCCATGCTCTGAAGATTAGGAGGCACTACTTGTATGGCATTTCTTGTGAGGTGTATACTGATCATCGCAAACTTCAACATCTGTTCAAACAAAATGATCTTAATTTGAGACAGTAGAGGTGGCCTGAGTTGCTTAAGGATTATGACATTACCATATTGTACAATCCGGGAAAGGCCAATGTAGTGGCCGATGCTTTGAGCCGGAAGGCGATTAGTTTGGGTAGCTTGGCGTATATTCCAGTTGGGGAGAGGCCCTTTGCAGATGATGTTCAGGCGTTGGCCAATCGTATGGTGAGATTAGATATTTCAGAGCCGAGTCGGGTGTTGGCTTGCGTTGTTTGTCGGTCCTCCTTGTATTACCGCATCAGAGATCGCCAGTATGATGATCCACATTTGCTTGTCCTTAAGGATAGAGTTTAGCATGATGATGCCACAGATGTGACCATTGATGATGATGGTGTGTTGATGATGCAGGGCCGAATTTGCATGCCCAATATGGATGGGCTTCGGGAGTTGATAGTAGAAGAGGCCCACATCTCGCGGTACTCCATTCATCCAGGTGCCGCAAAGATGTATCAGGACTTGAGATAGCATTACTGGTGGAAGAGGATAAAGAAGGATATTGTGAGTTATGTAGCTCGATGTCTCAACTGTCAGCAGGTCAAGTACGAGCATCAGAGATAGGGCGATATTCTTCAGCATATGGTTATTCCTGAGTGGAAATGGGAGAGGATTACTATGGATTTTGTCAGTGGTCTCCCTCGGACTTCAAGGAAGTTTGATTGAGTTTGGGTGATTACGGATCGGCTGACCAAGTCTGCGCACTTCATCCAGTATGTACTACTTACTCTTTGGAGCGGCTGACAGGGATCTTTATTCGGGAGATTATCAGGTTACAAGGGGTCCTACTGTCTATTATCTCGGATAGAGGTAGTAAGTTCACTTCTCAGTTCTGGAGGGTATTTCAGTGGGAGGTGGGTACGCAGGTGGGGTTGAGCACAACATTCCATCCTCAGACGAACGGACAGTCCGAGCGCACTATTCAGATTTTGGAGGACATATTGCGTGCTTGTGTTATTGATTTGGAGGTTCATGGGATGAGTTTTTGCCACTTGTAGAGTTTTTCTACAACAATAGTTATCAGTCGAGCATTCAGATGGCCCCGTATGAGGTGTTGTATTGTAGGCGGTGTAGATCTCCTGTTAGATGGTTCGAGCCCGGCGAGGCTAGATTATTGTGGACTAAGATGGTGCAGGATGCTTTAGAGAAGGTGAAGTTGATTCAAGAGAGGCTTCGTACAACACAGTCACGCCAGAAGAGTTATGCGGACCGGAAGGTTCGTGATGTGTCTTATATGCTAGGCGAGAACGTCTTGTTGAAGATTTCGCCCATGAAGGGTGTTATGCGGTTCGGGAAGAAAGGGAAGTTGAGCCCGAGGTTCAATGGGCCTTTTGAGATACTCAGGAGGATTGGAGAGGTGGCGTATGAGCTTGCTTTGCCACCCAGCTTGTCTAATGTGCATCCAGTATTCCATGTGTCTATGCTCCGGAAGTATGTTGGGGAACCATCTCATGTGTTGGACTTCAACACAGTTTAGATGGATGATGATTTGTCATATGATATGGAGCCGGTGGCTATTCTGGGTCGACAGGTTCGAAGGTTGAGGTCCAAGGATATTGCTTCAGTGAAGGTGCAGTGGAGAGGTCTTCCCGTGGAGGAGGCTACTTGGGAGACCGAGCGGGAGATGCGGAGTAGATATCCCCACCTATTTGAGACTCCAGGTATGTTTCTTGACCTGCTCGAGGACGAGCATTTGTTTTAGTTGGGGAGGATGTGACGACCCAGCCCGTTGTCACATGATTTACCGCCCCGTTTCCACCATATTATGTTCCTCTGTGATTTAATATCAGTTTTTGAGTTGACCGGATAGAGTTGGATTGGTTTTAGTTGGGAATGAGGCACTTAGCCTCTTGGAAGGAAGCTTGTTTTGGAAAAGTCAATTGGAAGTTGACTATATAGTTAAAGGGCTCGGATATGATTTTCGGTGGTTCGGTTAGCTTCGGGGTATGATTTGTGACTTAGCAGTGCGATCGAAATCGAATAAGGAGGTCTAGTGTACAATTAGGCTTGAATTGGCGAAGTTTGAATTTTGGCGAATTCTGGTTGATAGGTGAGATTTTGATCCAAGGGTCAGAATGGAATTCCGAGATTCGAGATAGCTTTATTAGGTGATTTTGGATATGTGTGCAAAATTTCAGGTCATTCGGACGTCATTTGGTCAGGTTTTTGATCGAATGTGAATTTTGGATGTTTTAGTTTTACTTAGGCTTGAATCCGTGGTGAATTGATGATTTTTGCATTGTTTGAAATGTTTTGATGATAGGAATAAGTTCGTATGATGTTTTGGAGTAGGTTGGTGTTTTTGGTTCAGGTCCCAGGGGCCTCGTGGTGATTTCGGATGATCAAACGGGCTAATTTTGAATTTGGAAGAGAGCAGATTTTTCAGCTGTGTGTTGCAGAAAGTTTCTTCAGTGCGTTCGCGTGGGGTGTAACGCGAACGCGTAGATTAAATTGGAGGGGCTTGGAAATTGGCCTTCGCGTTCGCGTAGGTATGGCCGCGTTAACATAGTTATGGAATTTGGGTGTTCGCGTTCACGTGAAGAGGAACGCATTAGCGTAGGCCTGTCAGGTTGGCCATCGCGTTCGCGGAAGGAAGCCACGCATTCGCGTAGAAGAGGTATGGGGCCAGATTGGTTTGTTCAGTGCGTCCGATGGATGGTACACGTTTGTGTAGTAAGAGGAAATTTGAACATCGTGTTTGCGTTCGACTGTACGCGTTCGACTGTACGCGTTCGCGTAGAAGAAATAGTTGGGCGTCAAAATGGTTTTAAAGGATATTTCATCCGCGGCCTAATTCATATTTCCTCCATTTTTGCACCATCTTGAGAGCTATTTGGTAGAATTTGAAGGGGATTTTGACGGGAAGTGATTGGAGGTAAGTCTCGTGGCCTAGAAACACCATTTAATTGAAGAAACTAGCTCTTGGTTTTTGGAAATGTAAATTTGGAATTTGAAGGGGCATTTGAACTCCGATTTTGATGAATTTTATATGTACGGACTCGTGGCAAGACGAGGAATCCGGTGATGTGAATTTTGTAATTTTTTGAGAAGCAGGCCCGGGGCTCGGGTTTTGCCAACTTCGTATTTTTTGGTGTTTTTCGAGTTCTTTCAATTGGGTTATGTCCCATTAGCTTATTATAACCCATTCCTTGTGGTTTTTGTCAGATTCTACACACGAGGAGGTCGATTTGCGAGGGAAGCGCAAAGCGAGCCAGGATTTCGGCCGGATTGAGGTGAGTAATGGTTATGAATGATGCACTGAGTGTTTGAAACCCCGTAATTGCACTATGTGGTGCTATGTTGAGATGACAAACGCACTGTATTATGAGTGTAGTGATGTTACTACTAGGGATTTGGACTCGGGCCATACCGATTGATGACTCTATTGTACTTTTTACTGAAACTAAGCTTATACCCGTATATTGTGGGCTTGTTGCCATGTTTGGGGTCTTGTGCCGATCTGTAGAACCCTTAGGGGAGCCTATTGAGCTAATTGACCACACTTTACCTGTTGAACACATACTCTCAATCATCTCCTTAACTGTAAAACATAATTTGAACCAGACTTATTAATTTGCACTCTCAATAAGCAATAGCTAGGGATGTATACCATGTCTTAGCTGAGTGGTCCCGAGAGGCCAAGTCTATATTGACTGAGAAGGGTCAAGGACCCCATAGGGAGGGTATTTGATATATAACGGATCGGGTTGTACGCCGCAGTAATATATACATATACATGTATGGATCGTACTACACGCCACAGTAGTATATTATATCGATCGGACTACACGCCGCATTGATATATTATATGGATCGAACTGCACGCCGTAGTAATATATTATATGGATCAGATTGCACACCGCAGTATTATAGCACTTGGACTGAAGGAGCCCCTTCGGAGTCTGCACACACCCCAGTCAGCACAGTCGACTATTATTGGATCGGGCTGCGCGCTGCAGCATTATCTACTATATGGGATCGGTCTGCACACCGCAACAGCATTAGGTGTGGATCGGACTGCACGCCGCAACAGTGTTGATAAATTTGTCGGACTGTAGGAGATTTTTACCAGTTTTTCCCTGATTAGCAGATATTTACTACATTTACGGTTAGTTATATGTCACGACCCAAACCCCGGTTGTGATAGTGCCCAACACCTTGTTAGGCAAGCCCAACCATTTCACATTCCCATACCAATTATTAAACTCAAAATTTCCCATTTAAGTGTAAACTCTTGTTTTCATAAGAATAAAGTTAGTGCGGAAAACCAAATAACAGAAATAACAGCCCAAAAGGATCTGGCGTCGCAAGTCTGAGCCTCTAGATACAACGGAATAGCATCCTACACATGTCAGGTCTAATGCAGGAGTAAAGGAAATAACAAAAGGAGAGATCGGGTCCTGCGGACGCTGGCAGCTACCGCGATAACTCCGCGACTAAACTGATGCATCCCTGTATCTGCACACAAGATGTAGGGAGTAAAGTGAGTACTCCAACTCAGTGAGTAATAGCAATAAATAACAACTGAAAGAAAGAAATCCTGTAAGATCACTATGCAGTTCTATAAATAGCAGTACAGGCAAGAGCATTTTGTAAAAGGGGAAAATCCAGTACCAGCCTCTTACAGTCCAGCAGTTTTACAACACTGCTGCGGCGCGCAACCCGATCCTTACTAATACTGTTGCGGCGTGCAGCCCGATCCGATATAATATATATAGTGCTTCGGCGTGCAGCCCGATCCAATAATATATATATAATGCTGCGGTGTGCAGCCCGATCTAATATAATAATAAACTGCGCTCACTGCGGTTGTGTGCAGACTCCGGAGGGGCTCCTTCAGCCCAAGCGCTATAATACTGTGGCGTGCAGTCCGATCCGTATATATATCACTGTGGCATGCAGTCCGATCTTTATATATATCACTCTCGGCATGCATTCCGATCCCCATAAATATATATATATATATATATAT
>MU751071.1:9102-50133 GCA_026770625.1 Nicotiana glauca | reverse complement strand
CTCAGCTAAGACAGGGTATTCAACCCTAGGTATTTCTCATTTAGAGTGCAATTTGCTAATACCGGTTCAAATTATGTTTTACAGCTAAGGATATGACTGAGATTATGTGTTCAACGGGTAAAGTGTGGTCAATAAGCTCATCAGGCTCCCCTAAAGTTTGTACAGATCGGCACAAGGCCCCAAACATGGCAATTAGCCCAAAATGTACGGATATAAGCTCAGTCTCAGTCAAAAAGTATAGTACACCATCAATCGGGATGGACCATGTCCGAATCCCCAGCCACAATAACACGACACTCATCACACGGCGCGTGTTTCATCTCAACATAGCACCGTATAGTGCAAATACGGGGTTTCAAACCCTCAGTATATCATTCATAACTATTACTCACCTCAAACCGGCCAAAATCCTAGCTCGCCTTGCGCTTTCCTCGCCAATCGACCTCCTCGAGTGTGGAATCTGACCAAAACCACAAGGAATGGGTTACAATAAGCTAATGGGACATAACCCAATTAAAAGAACTGGAAAAACACCCAAATACACGAAGTTGTCAAAACCCGAGCCCCGGGACCGCTTCTCAAAAAAATACGAAATTCACATTTTCGGAATTCTCGTCTCGCCACGAGCCTGTATATAAATGGGCCACCAAATCCAAAATTTACATAGCAAAAACCAAGCCCTAATTTCTTCAATTTTATACCCAATTTCAGAGAATTAATGGATGATTCTTCGATTAAATGACGTATCTAGGCCACGAGACTTACCTCCAATCACTTCCCGTCGAAATTCCCTTCAAATTCTATCAACAAGCTCTCAAGGTAGTGTAAAAATGGAGAAAATAATGATGGGTTCATGCCTGAAATTTTCATTAAGAGCCTTCTGTTTCGCCCAGATTTACCCTATGCGATCACAGCCCTAGGCATGCGATCTCAATGAAAATTTTTTTGAAGATTCAAAAACCTTCTATGCGATCGTGACAAGGTCTATGCGATAGCAATACACAGTCACCCCAACCTACGCGATCGCGTCCATGAACTATGCGAACGCGTAGTGCAATTCAAGCTGCCCCTGAATTTCCTCTTATGCAAACGCGGAGGCTACCATGCGATCGTGATTCTTTATTGCCCAGTGCTATGCGATCACAACATGGTCTATGCAATCGCATAGTCCAAATTTCTTCTGCAATTTTCACTTAAAATCTGCTATATTCAAATATAGAATTTAGTCCGTTTGACCACCCGAATCCATCCCAAGGCCCCCGGGACCTCAACCAAAAACACCAACCTATTCTAAAACACCATACGAACTTGTTCCAATCATAAAAACACGTCCAACAACAAAAGAATCATCAAATTACCACGGATTCAAGTCTAAGTATTCTTTCAACTTCCGAAAACTCTCATTCGATCAAAGACCCGACCAAATGACGTCCGAATGACATGAAAATTTGCAGACATATCCAAAATCACCTAACAAAGCTACTGGAACTCTTGGAATTCCATTCTGACCCTCGGATCAAAATCTCACCAATCAACCGGAATCCGCCAAAATTCAAACTTCGCCAATTCAAGCCTAATTCTACACTGGACCTCCAAATTAGATTCCGATCGCTCTGCTAAGTCACAAATCATCCCTCGAAGCTAAACGAACCAACGGAATTCACATCCGATCCCTATAACTACATAGTCAATGTTCGGTTGACTTTTCTAAAACAAGCTTCCATTCTAAGAGGCTATGTGCCTTATTTTCAACCAAAACCAATTAAATTACACCCGATCAACTCTAATACAGATATTGAAACATGAAGCAACACATTAAGGGGGAAACGTGGCGCTAACTCTCGTGATGACGGGCCGGGTCATCACATCCTCCCTAACTAAAACAGACGCTCGTCCTCGAGCTGGTCAAGAAACCTACCTAGAGTCTCAAATAGGTGGGGATATCTACTCCACATATCCTGCTCGGTCTCCCAAGTAGCCTCCTCCATGGGCCGACCTCTCCACTGCACCTTTACTGAAGCAATATCCTTGGACCTCAGCTTTTGAACCTGTCCACCCAAAATAGCCACCGGCTCCACATCATATGATAAATCATCATCCAGTTGAACCGTGCTGAAATCTAACACATGAGACGGGTCCCCAACATACTTCGGGAGCATAGACACATGGAAAACCGGATGCACACTAGACAAGCTGGGTGGCAAAGCTAGCTCATATGCCACCTCTCCAATCCTCCTAAGTATCTAAAAAGTGCCAATGAACCTAGGACTCAGCTTCCTTTTCTTCCCGAACCGCATAACACCCTTCATCGGCGAAATCTGCAACAAAACCTTCTCGCCTACCATATATGACACATCACGAACCTTCCGGGCCGCATAACTCTTCTGGCACGACTGTGCTGTGCGAAGCCTCTCCTGGATCAACTTTACTCTCTCCAAGGCATCCTCAACTATCTCAGTCCCTAACAATCTAGCCTCGCCAGGCTCGAACCATCCCACAGGAGATCTACACCATCTACCATACAATGCCTCATACGGGGCCATCTGAATACTCGACTGATAACTGTTATTGTAGGCAAACTCTGAAACTGCAAAAACTCATCCCATGAACCTCCGAAATCAATAACACAGGCACGCCACATATCCTTCAATATCTGAATAGTGCGCTCAGACTGTCCGTCCGTCTGAGGATGGAATGTTGTGCCTAACTATACCTGCGTACCCAGCTCTCGCTGAACTGCCCTCTAGAACTGAGAAGTGAACTGAGTACCTCCATCAGAGATAATAGACACTGGAACCCCATGTAACCTGACAATCTCTCGAATAAAGATCCCTGCCAACCGCTCCGATTAGTAAGTAGTACATACTAGAATGAAGTGCGCGGATTTGGTCAGCCTATCAACAATCACCCAAACTGAATCGAACTTCCTCAAAGTCCGAGAGAGACCACTCATGAAATCCATAGTAATACGCTCCCATTTCCACTCAGGAATAACCATACGCTGAAGAACGCCGCCCAGTCTCTGATGCTCATACTAGACCTGCTGACAGTTGAGACATCGAGCTACATGACTCATAATATCCTTCTTCATCCTCCTCCACCAGTAATGCTGTCTCAAGTCCTGATACATCTTCACGGCTCCCGGATGAATAGAGTACCGCGAGCTGTGAGACTCCTCTAGTATCAACTCTCGAAGTCCATATACATTGGGCACGCAAATTCGGCCCTGCATCCTCAATACACCATCACTATTGATAGTCACATCCCTGGCATTATCGTGCTGAAATCTGTCCTTAAGGACAAGCAAATGTGGATCATCATACTGACGCTCTCTGATGCGATTATATAAGGATAACCGAGAAACAACACAGGCCAACACCCGACTCGGCTCTGAAATATCCAATCTCACCATCCGATTGGCCAACACCTGAATATCAACTGCGTAGGGTCTCTCCCCAACTAGAATATAAGCCAAGCTGCCCATACTAACCGCCTTCTGGCTCAAAGCATCGGCCCCTACATTGGACTTCCCCGAATGATACAATATGGTAATGTCATAATCCTTAAGCAACTCAAGCCACCTCCGCTGTCTCAAATTAAGATCTTTCTGTTTGAATAGATGCTGAAGGCTGCGATGATCGGTATACACCTCACAAGAAACTCCATAGAAATAATGCCTCCAAACCTTCAAAGCATGAACTATAGCTGCTAACTTCAAATCGTGCACATGGTAGTTCTTCTCATGGGGCTTCAACTGACGAGAAGCATATGCAATAACCCTACCCTCCTGCATCAGCACACATCCGATGCCAACTCTCGAGGCATCAAAATACACAGTGTAGGAACCTAAAGCTGATGGCAATATCAAAACTGGAGCCATGGTCAATGCTGTCTTGAGATTCTGAAAGTTCTCCTCACACTCATCGGACCACACAAATGGAGAACCCTTCTAAGTCAACTTAGTCAAGGGTGATGTAATAGAAGGAAATCCCTGAAGAAACCGACGATAATATCTTGCCAACCCAAGGAAACTACGGATCTCAGTGACTGAGGTCGGTCTAGGCCAACTCTGCACCGCCTATATCTTCCTCGGATCCACCTGTATACCATCACTGGACACCACGTATCCTAGAAAAGCCACAGACTCAAGCCAGAACTCACACTTAGAGAACTTTGCATAAAGTCTCCCCTCCCTCAACCTCTGTAACACTACTCTCAGATGTTGAGCATGCTCCTCCTGGCTACGAGAGTACACCGGGATGTCATCAATAAACACAATCTCAAAGGAATCCAGATACGGCCGGAACACGTTGTTCATCAAATGTACGAACGCGGCTGGGGCATTAGTCAGCCCTAAAGACATAACTAGAAACTCATAATGCCCATATCTCGTCCTGAAAGTTGTCTTCATGATATCAGAATCCCTAATCTTCAGCTGGTGATAGCCTGAACGAAGATCAATCTTCGAGAATACCCTCGCTCCCTGGAGCTGATCAAACAAATCATCAATGCGGGGTAGAGGATACTTGTTCTTTACTGTTACATTGTTCAGCTGCCTGTAATCAATATACATCCTCATTGAGCCATCTTTCTTCTCGACAAACAAGACCAGTGCACCCCACGTGACACACTCGGTCGAATGAACCCCTTATCTATGAGTTCCTGAAGTTGCTCCTTCAATTCCTTTAACTCAGCTTATGCCATACGATAAGGAGGAATAGAGATAGGCTGAATGCCAGGCACCAGGTCAATACCAAAATCGATATCCCTGTCCGGCGGCATGCCCGGCAAGTCCGACGAAAACACATCTGGAAAATACCTCACAATGGGAACAGAATCAAGGATGGGAGTCTCAGCTCCAACATCTCTCACAAATGCCAAATATGATAAACATCCCTTTCCAAACATTTGTTGGGCCTCTAAGAAAGAAATTACCCTGCTAGGTACATAATCAGTCATACCGTGCCACTCGGGATACCCGGCATAGCTAATGTGACTGTCTTGGCGTGATAGTCTAGAATAGCATGGCATGGAGATAGCCAATCCATGCCCATAATAACATCGAAATCAATCATGCTCAATAGCAGCAAGTCAACTCGGGTCTCCAGACCACCAATGGTAATAAGACAGGACCAATACACATGGTCTACAATAATAGTATCGCACACCGGTGTAGATACATGCACAGGCAACGCAAGACACCCTCGGGTCATACTCAAATGATGATCAAAGTATGAAGATACATAGGAATAAGTGGAACCAGGATCAAATAAAACTGAGGCATCCCTGTGGCAGACTGAAATAATACCTATAATAACGGTATCTAAAGCAACTGCATCAAAACGGACCTGAAGAGCATAGAAATGAGCCTAACCACCTGATCGGCCTCCCCCACTTGGGCGACCCCTAGCTGCCTGACCCTCACCCCTAGCTGGCGGGGAAGGTGCTGAAGATATTGGGCCTGAAGATGAGTTGGCCCCTCTGCTGAGATGAATTTGATGCACGGCGGGGACACTCCCTTCGTATATGCCCGAACTCCCCACACTCATAGGAACTCCCGGGTGCTGGGGGCTGGGACTGAAGGGAACCCCTCGCGTCAGAGTGGCTAGCTGATGAACTCGGCTGGGATGAACCCTGAGCAGATGGAGCATGAGACGAACCCTACGCTGGAAGTGCACTGAGAGATGGCTGACTCTGATGAGAGCCCTGATGACCCCGACCAAAAGATGACCCACGGTACTCTAAGAGAACTGGCTCTGGAGGACTAAAAGATCGACCTCTGCTCTGCTGACCCTAGCCTCTAGACTGAGCACCACTGAAGCTAACTGATCCTCGAGGCCTCTTGGCCTTCCTCTCCTCATGCTCCTGACGACGATCTATCTCAATGTCGCGAGCAATATCCACTGCATCCTCGAAGGAATGACTCAGGACCCTCTCTTGAGTCATCAAAATACGGATAGGATAAATAAGTCCGTCTACAAATCGCCTGATCCTCTCCTGATCAGTAGGAACCATCCATGGAGCATAACAAGCTAACTCTGAGAATCTCACCTCATACTGCGTCACAGACATATCCCCCTGACGAAGCCACTCAAACTACCTACGTAGCTCCTCCCCCTGCGACCGTGGTATCCACTTCTCCAGAAAGATAGTGGAGAACTCCTGCCATGTCAATGGTGCCGCACCTGCCGGCCTACGGCACTCATATGCCTCCCACCATGTGAAGGCTGCTCCCTGGAACTGAAAAGTAGTAAATGATACACCACTCGACTCTAGGATCCCTGTTGTACAGATCATACGTCGACACTTGTCGAGAAAACCCTGGGCGTCCTCGCCCGGAATACCACTAAAAGTAGGAGGTGAAAGCCTGCTGAACCTCTCAAGACGACACTGCTCGTCGTCTGGCATCACTGGGACCCTATCACCCTGAACCAGAACAACCGGCTGAACTGGGGCCACTGGCTGGACTGGGGCAACTGCTGAACTGGTGGCGCCTCTGGTGTCTGTAGGCCCTGCACTACCTGCTCTGGAGTGCAAGCTGCGGGGGTCTGATGACCACCCCCGGTCTGAGATGTAGTTGTGGTAGTAGTGGCCGAGACTGCCTGAGTCAGGCTAGTGCAAACCGTTAAAATCTGAGCTAGGGCCTCCTGAAGACCCGGAATCACAATAGGCACAGTTGGTGCCTGAGCAGGTGCTGCTGGAACCTCTGCAACTGGAGGCTGATCCTGAATGGGGGCAACTGATGGGTAAACTGGTACCGCCCCATTTGCTCTACCCCAACCACGACAACGACCGCGTCCACGGCCTCTAGCAGGTGGCAATGGTGGTCGTCCGCCACGTCCGGTAGCACAAGTTCTCGCCATCTACGAGAGAATGTAATATAGAGGTTTAGTTTCGGATCAACAAAGTCGCACGACAAGAATTTCAAGAATTTGAAGTTTTCCTAAAGGTTCTGCAGCCTCCCGAGGATAAGTACAAACGTCTCCGTACCGATCCGCGAGACTCTACTAAACCGGCTCATGACTCGCGAGACCTGATAACCTACGCTCTGATACCAACTTGTCACGACCCAAACCCCTGCGTAATGGTGCCCAACACCTTGTTAGGCAAGCCCGACCATTTCACATTACCATACCAATTATTAAACTCAAAATTTCCCATTTAAGTATAAACTCTTGTTTTCATAATAATAAAGTGAGTGCGGAAAACCAAATAACAGAAATAACTGCCCAAAAGGATCTGGCATCCCAAGTCTGAGCCTCTAGATACAACGGAATAACATCCTATACATGTCAAGTCTAATACAGGAGTAAATGAAATAACAAAAGGAGACATCGGGTCCTGCGAATGCTGGTAGCTACCTTGATAACTCCGCGACTAAACTGATGCAGCAGCAAGATATCAACTAGCCTCCTGGATCCCTGTATCTGCACACAAGGTGCAGGGAGTAAAGTGAGTACTCCAACTCAGTGAGTAATAGCAATAAATAACAACTGAAAGAAAGAAATCATGTAAGATCACTTTGCAGTTCTATAAATAACAGTACGGGCAAGAGCATTTCTAAAAGGGGAAAATCCAGTACCAGTCTCCTACAATCCAACAATTTTACAACACTGCTGCGGCGCGCAGACCGATCCTTACTAATACTGTTGCGGTGTTCAGCCCGATCCAATATAATATATAGTGGTGTGGCGTGCAGCCCAATCCAATAATATATATATAATGTTGCGGTATGCAGCCCAATCCAATATAATAGTAAACTATGCTCACTGGGGGTGTGTGCAGACTCCGGAGGGGCTTCTTCAGCCCAAGCGCTATAATAATGCGGCATGTAGTCTGATCCTTATATATATCACTTCGGCGTGCAGTCGGATCCATATATATATATATATACTACTGCGGCGTGCAGTCCGATCCAATACATGTATATGCATATACTGCTGCGTCATGCAGCCCGATCCGGTATGTATTAAATACCTCACTATGGGGACCTTGACCCCTCTAAGTCAACATAGACTTGGCCTCTCGGGCCCACTCAGCTAAGACAGGGTATTCAACCCTAGGTATTTCTCATTTAGAGTGCAATTTGCTAATGTCGGTTCATATTATGTTTTACAGTTAAGGATATGACTGAGAGTATGTGTTCAATGGGTAAAGTTTGGTCAGTTACCTCATCAGGCTCCCCTAAAGGTTCTACAGATTGGCACAAGGCCCCAAACATTGCAACTAGCCCAAAATGTAAGGATAGAAGCTCAGTCTCAGTCAAAAAGTACAGTACACCATCAATCGGGATGGACCAAGTCTGAATCCCCAGCCACAATATCACCACGCTCATCACACGGCGTGTGTTTCATCTTAACATAGCACCGTATAGTGCAAATACGGTGTTTCAAACCCTCAGTATATCATTCATAACTATTACTCACCTCAAACCGACCAAAATCCTAGCTCGCTTTGCTCTTTCCTCGCAAATCAACCTCCTCGAGTGTGGAATCTTACCAAAACCACAAGGAATGAGTTACAATAAGCTAATGGGACATAACAAACACACAAAAACACGAAGTTGTCAAAACCCTAGCCTCGGGCCCGCTTCTCGAAAAATTACGAAATTTACATTTTCGGAATCCTCGTGTCGCCACGAGTCCGTACATATAAATTTTATCAAAATCGGAGTTCAAATGGGCCACAAAATCCCAAATTTTTATAGCAAAAACCAAGCCCTAATTCTTTAATTTTATACCCAATTTCAGAGAATTAATGGATGATTCTTCGATTAAATGACGTATCTAGGCCACGAGACTTACTTCCAATCACTTCCCATCGAAATCCCCTTCAAATTCTATCAACAAGCTCTCAAGGTAGTGTAAACATGGAGAAAATAATGATGGGTTCGCGACTAAAATTTTCATTAAAAGCCTTCTGTTTTGCCCAGATTTACCCTATGCGATCGCAGCCCTAGGCATGCGATCGCGATGAATAAATTTTTAAAGATTCAAAAATCTTCTATGCGATCGCGACAAGGTCTGTGTGATCGCAATACACAGTCACCCCAACCCTACGCGATCGCGTCCATGAACTATGCAAACGCGTAGTGCAATTCAAGCTGCCCCGGAATTTCCCCTTATGCGAACGCGAAGGCTACCATGCGATCGCGAGTCTTTATTGCCCAGTGCTATGCGATCGCAACATGGTCTATGCGATCGCATAGGCCAAATTGCTTCTGCAATTTTCACTGAAAATCTGTTATCTTCAAATATAGAATTTAGTCCGTTTGACCACCCGAATCCATCTCGAGGCCCCCAGGACCTCAACCAAAAACACCAACCTATTCTAAAACACCATACGATCTTGTTCCAATCATAAAAACATGTCCAACAACACAAGAATCATCAAATGACCACGGATTCAAGCCTAAGTTTTCTTGAAACTTTAGAAACTCTCATTTGATCAAACACCCGACCAAACGACGTCCGAATGACCTAAAAATTTCCAGACATATCCAAAATCACCTAACGAAGCTACTGCAACTCTCGGAATTCAATTCCGACCGTCTGATCAAAATCTCACCTATCAACCAGAATTCGCCAAAATTCAAACTTCGCCAATTCAAGCCTAATTTTACACCGGACCTCCAAATTAGATTCCGATCGCTCTCCTAAGTCACAAATCATCACCCGAAGCTAACCGAACTGTTGGAATTCACATCCAAGCCCTTTAACTACATAGTCAATGTCTGGTTGACTTTTCTAAAACAAGCTTCCATTCTAAGAGGCTATGTGCCTTATTTTCAACTAAAACCAATTCAATTACACCCGATCAACTCTAATACCGATATTGAAATATGAAGCAACACATTAAGGGGGAAACGGGGCGGTAAATCACATGATGACGAGTCGGGTCGTCACATTATAGAACAGTGTAGTGTTCTGAAAGGATTTCTTACTTTCAGTTGTCATTTATTGCTATTACTCATTGAGTTTGGGTACTCACTTTACTCGTTGCACCTTGTGTGCAGATACAAGGATCTCGGAGGCATAGCTAAGGTTATTGTTGCTTCCTAGTCAGTTGTCGAAGTTATCGAGGTAGTTGCCGGCGTCCGCAGGACTCGATTTCTCCTCTTATCTTTCCTTTACTTCCGCATCTAGATCCCCTTTTGTATAGGATATTGTTCAGTTGTATCTAGAGGCTTTGATTTGTGACGCCAGATCTGTTATGGGCAATTTGGTTTCTGCACAGTTTCTATTACTATTGATCCGAGAATTTTTTGCTTAATTGGTGTTCTAAAGTTACTAAATGCCGAATAGCTTTTGTAAACTTGGGTTGAAAACGTTCTAAAGGTCGGGCTTCCCTAACAAGGTGTTAGTCGCCATCACGACCGGGGTTTGGGTCGTGACAAAATAACACTCCCCTCCCTTCTCTTTCATGGAAAAAAATCATCCAGAATCATGTTTTCCGCAGAACAGGCTTCACCATTTCTGATTAAAACCTCTACCTTCCACTGCTTTAACATTAATGGAGAGAGTGCAAGTGAAGGATAACCGTAAGATAATTTTTTGATCCAATGGCTTTCTTTCTCCCTTACTCTCTATTTAAACCAATGGTATCTCATTTTAACTATATAATAAGTGAAGGATCCTTGGATGATCAAGGGTACTTTACTATATAATAAGTGAAGGGTCCTTGGATGACCAAGGGTACTTTACGTATTATGAATTAATTTGGGGATAACTTGGTAATTTTTTTTATCCAGGTGTCTAAGTTAAAACACCACGTGACTATAATTTTTACATCGCCCTTTTTCTGCTTTGTCTTTTTCTTTCCATCTTTCAAGTTTTGCATTTCTCTTTCGTATGCTTCAATGTCTTTATTCGGCTGAGTTTTTCTCTCTCCTCCTTTTCCTTAACTTTTTCCTTAGTTTTTGGTTTTAGTGATTTGATTTCTCTTTAATTTTATCTCTTATAATTTGGGTCTTCTGAAAATGAAAACTAATTTTTTTTTTTGTACTGCTACGAGGAATTAGACACCTTCTTTTCATTTTCCTAAGCATTCATGTGTTTCGTTCGTGTTTTACAATAAAGTTTTGGACATCTTAAATTTTGGGTGGTTTTTTTCTCCAGTTACCTTCTGGTGAGTTTTAAATCGAAACGTAAAGATAAATATAACTTATTTTCGAAAGTAAAGAAATAAATATGACCATTTTGGTAGTTTTCTAAAGATAAATAAACTACCCCTAAAGTGAACATAGTAGGCTAATGCAAGAAAATAACTCTCAAAATACCACTCCCCTCCCTTCCCATTCGTGGAAGAAATCATCCAGAATCATGTTTTCCACAGAACAGGCTTCACCATTTCTGATTAAAACCTCTACCTTCTACTGCTTTACCATTAATGGAGAGAGTCCGAGTGAAGGATAACCGTAGGGTCCTTTTTTTATCCAACGGGTATCTTTCTCCCTTATTCTCTATTTAAACTAACAATATCTCGTTTTAACTATATAATAAATTAAGGATCCTTGGATAATCAAGGGTACTTTGCTATATAATAAGTGAATGATTCTTGGATGACCAAGGGTACTTTCGGTATTATAAATTAATTTGGGGATGATTTGGTAATTTTTTTTATCTATGTGTCCATGTTAAAACACCACGTGGCTATAATTTTTACATCTCCCTTTTGCTGTTTTGTCTTCTTCTTTCCATCTCACGTTAAGATATCAAGTTTTGCATTTCTCTTTCGTATGCTTCAATGTCTCTCTTCAGGTGAGTTTTTCTCTTTCATCCTTTTCCTTAACTTGGTAATTTTCTTTTATCTAGGTGTCTAAGTTAAAACACCACGTGGCTATAAGTTTTGCCTCAACCTTTTGCTGCTTTGTCTTCTTCTTTCCATCTTTCAAGTTTTGCATTTCTCTTTCGTATGCTTCAATGTCTTTATCCGGCTGAGTTTTTCTCTTTACTCCTTTTCCTTAACTTTTTGCTTAGTTTTAGGTTTTAGTGATTTAATTTCTCTTTAATTTTATCTCTTATCATTTGGGTCTTCTGAAGATGAACATTGTTTTTTATTTTGTACTGTTACTAGGAATTAGAGACCTTCTTTCCATTTTCCTCAGCATGCATATATTTCGTTCTTGTTTTACAATAAAGTTTTGGACATCTTAAATTTATGTGTGGTTGTTTGTCGAGTAACATTCTGGTGAGTTTTAAATCGAAACGAAGAGATAAATTTAACTTATTTTCGAAAGTAAAGAAATAAATATGACCATTTTTGGTAGTTTGATAAAGATAAATAAACTAACCCTAATGTGAAAATAATAGGCTAATGCGAGAAATTAAATCTCAAAATACCACTCCCCTCCCTTCTCTTTCATGGAAAAAAAATCATCCAGAATTATATTTTCCGCAGAACAGCTTCACCATTTCTGATTAAAAGCTCTACCTTCCACTACTTTACTATTAATGGAGAGAGTGCAAGTGAAGGATAACCGTAAGATTATTTTTTTATCCAACGGCTATCTTTCTCCCTTACTCTCTATTTAAACCAATGGTATCTCATTTTAACTATATAATAATTGAAGGATCCTTGGATGATCAAAGGTACTTTACTATATAATAAGTGAAGGGTCCTTGGATGACCAAGGGTACTTTCGGTATTATGAATTAATTTGGGGATAACTTGGTAATTGTTTTATCCATGTGTCTAAGTTAAAACACCACGTGGCTATAATTTTTACATCGCCCCTTTGCTGCTTTATCTATTTCTTTCAATCTTTCATGTTTTGCATTTCTCTTCCGTATGCTTCAATGTCTTTATTCAGCTGAGTTTTTCTCTTTCCTCCTTTTCCTTAAATTATTGCTTAATTTTTGGTTTTAGTGATTTTATTTCTCTTTAATTTTATCTCTTATCATTTGGGTCTTCTGAAGATGAATATTGTTTTTTGTTTGGTACTGCTACGAGGAATTAGACACCTTCTTTCCATTTTTCTAAGCATGCATGTGTTTCGTTCTTGTTTTACAATAATATTTTGGACATCTTAAATTTTGGGTGGTTTTTTTCTCCAGTTACCTTCTGGTGAGTTTTAAATCGAAATAAAAAGATAAATGTAACTTATTTTCGAAAGTAAAGAAATAAATATGACCATTTTTGGTAGTTTTATAAAGATAAATAAACTACCCCTAAAGTGAACATAATAGGCTAATGCGAGAAAATATCTCTGAAAATACCACTCCCCTCCCTTTCCTTTCATGGAAGAAATCATCCAGAATCATGTTTTCCACANAACATAATAGGCTAATGCGAGAAAATATCTCTGAAAATACCACTCCCCTCCCTTTCCTTTCATGGAAAAAATCATCCAGAATCATGTTTTCCACAGAACAGGCTTCACCATTTCTGATTAAAACCTCTACCTTCTACTGCTTTACCATTAATGGAGAGAGTGCTAGTGAAGGATAAATGTAACTAATTTTTGAAAGTAAAGAAATAAATATGACCATTTTCGGTAGTTTTATAAAGATAAATAAACTACCCCTAAAGTGAACATAATAGGCTAATGCAAGAAAATAACTCTTAAAATACCACTCCCCTCCTTTCCCTTTCATGGAAAAAATTGTCCATAATCATGTTTTCCACAGAACAGGCTTCACCATTTCTGATTAAAACCTCTACCTTCTACTGCTTCACCATTAATGGAGAGAGTGCTAGTGAAGGATAATCGTAGGATCATTTTTTGATCCAACGGCTATCTTTCTCCCTTACTCTCTCTTTAAACCAATGATATCACGTTTTAACTGTATAATGAAGGATCCTCGGATGACCAAGGGTACTTTGCTATATAATATGTGAAGGATTCTTGGATTACCAAGGGTACTTTCCGTATTATAAATTAATTTGGGGAAAACTTGATATTTTTTTTATCCATGTGTCTAAGTTAAAACACCACGTGGCTATTATTTTTACCTCGCCCTTTTGCTGTGTGACGATCCGACCATTGTCTCATGAGTTACCGCCTCGTTTCCCCTATTTTTTGCTTCGTTATCCGTGTATTGTGTGATCGAGTTGGTTTGGAAAAGTTTTGGTAAGAAATGAGACACTTAGTCTCTTTTAGGAAGGTTTTGTTTGGAAAAGTCAACTGGATGTTGACTTATGAGTTAGAGGACTCGGATGTGATTTTTGGTGATGTTGTTAGCTTCGGATGTTGATTTGTCACTTAAGAGCGTGATCAGAACTGATTTTCGAGGCCCGGTGCACAATTAGGCTTGAATTGGCGAAGTTAGTATTTTGGCGAATTCCGGTTGATAGGTGAGATTTTGATCCGAGGGTTGGAATGGAATTATGAGAGTTATAGTTGCTTTGTTAGGTGATTTGGGATGTGTGCGCAAAATTTCAGGTTATTTGAAGGCTTTTTGATTGAATGTGTGTTTCGGATGTTTTAGAAGAACTTAGGCTCGAATCCGATGCAATTTGAAGGTTTTGTTGTTGTTTTATGTGTTTTGATGATTGGAACGAATTTAGGTGATGTTTTAGGATAGGTTGGCACTTTTGGTTGAGGTCCCGGGGGCCTCGGGGTGATTTTGGATTGTCAAACAGATCAAATCTAGCATTTGGAAGTTGCAGATTTTCCAGCTAAAGTGTTGCAGAGATTTGGTCATCGCGATCGTGAGGGGGGTGTCGCGATCATGTATAGGAATATGGGAGGCTGTAACTTTGTTCATCGCATTTTCACTCAGTGGTTCGCGATTGCATAGGTCTTGGATCGAGTGCATCGCGCTCGCGGACGGATTATCGCATTCGCGTATAAGGATTCGAAGTCCCATAATATTTGTTCTTTGCGTTCGTGGCAGAAGGCTCGCGTTCTCGTACTAGTATTAGCTAGAGCATCGTGATCACGGATGAGGCTTCGCGTTCGCGAAGGGTAAAATGGGCCAATAGTATTTTTGTGCATCGCGAACGTGAGAAGGCCCTCGCGTTCACGTAAAGGAAATTATCACTTGGGCAGAATAGTTTTTAAGTCATTTCCTCCGCGAGTCTAAGTTAATTTTGACCGTTGTTGGGCATGCTTGAGAGCTTTTGTATGGGAATTGAAGAGGGTTTCGACTGTGATTGATTGGAGGTGAGTTCTATGAACTAAAAACATGATTTAATTGTAGAATGAACCTATAAATTCATGAAAATTTATCAAAAGGGGGAAGACCTAGGGCTTGAGTTTTGATATTTAAAATTGGGTGTTGATGGGCCATTTGAACTCGGATTTGGGGGTTCTTGTTATTGTTAGACTCGTGGCAAGATAAGGAACCCATTGATGTAAAAACTTCTGGAATTCGATAAGTGGGCCCGGGGCTCGAGTTTTGCCAATTTTGAGAGTTTTGCTATTTTTTGATTCTTTTCGATTGGGTTATGTTCCTTAGCCTATTATGACGTATCGTCGTGGTTTTGGTCAAATTCGATGCGCGAGGAGGCCGATTTGAGGGGAAAGGGCATAGTGAGCTAGAGATTTGGCCGTCTTGAGATGAGTAATGATGTTAAATAATGTCCAGAGGGTTTGAAACCCCGGATTGCAAAACATAGTTCTATATTGAGGTGACTTGCACGCCAGATAGAGCGTGGGGTAGAGCACCGTTGGGGATTGTGACTTGGTTCGTCTCGATTTGATGAAATTGCTATTTAATTGACTGAGACTTACTCGTTATCAATATAAATATGGGCTATTTGCCATGTTTGGGGCCTTGTGTCGACCTGTAGAACCATTAGGGGCTTTTTGATTGATTTTTACTCACTTTACTTATTAAGAATTATATTCTCAGTCATGTTTCTATTTGTCTAAAAGAAGTGAACCGGTATTTTAATATTAACTCTAAATGAGAGAAAACATGAGTTCTTAGCTCCCTACCTTATATTATTGTGCCCGAGAGGCTGTGAGTAAAATGACTGAGAGGGGTTGAGAACCCAACAGTGAGGATACTATATATAGTATGGATTGGGCTGCATGCCGCAGCAATACTTATGTGGATCCGGTCGCGGGCCACATTGATATAGCACTTGGGTTGTAGGAGCCCCTCCCGGAGTCTGCACACCCCCAGTGAGCGCAGTCAACTATTTATATGGATCAGGCTGCACGCTGCAGCGATGTATGGATCGGGCTGCACGCCGTAACGATGTACGGATCGGGCTGCACGCCACAACTGTTATTCTGGTTTCTGTTGTTATGAGCTTTCATTGATTTATTCGCTGGATTACTATTTTTGAGGTTTTACTGCTTGATGTAGAACTACTTTATGCCTTACGTGTTTTCATGCTTTCAGTAATTATTTATATTTATTACTCACTGGGTCATAGTACTCACATTACTCCCTGCACCATGTGTGCAGATCCACGTGTTCCTAAGGTGAAGTACAAGCTTTCCTGCAGTTCAGATTTTCCCGGAGGTGTCGAGGTAGTTGCATGCTGTCCGTAGACCCGATTTCTCCCTCTATACTTCTTTACTCTCTCTGCATTTTATATTGTTCCTGTATTTGACTTTCAAACTCATATATTAGATGCTCTTGTCTTGTGACACCCTATTGGTGGGCTATTGTAGATATTATTATTATGGTTTTCCACACATTTCGTCTTTATTTCAGACATCTATTCATATCAGTTGGTAATTAAATTCTGTTAATCGGCTTCGAATATTTATTAAAAAGGGATAGAGTTTTGAATTGGTCAGGCTTGCCTAGCATTATGTTGGGCGTCATCGCGATCGGGGTTGGGGTCGTGACAAGTTGGTATCAGAGCCTAGGTTATTTGGTCTCGCGAGTCATGAGCCGGTTTGGTAGAGTCTCGCGAATCGGTACGGAGACGTCTGTACTTATCTATTAGAGAGGCTGCAGAACCTTTAGGAAAAGTTTCATCTTCTTGAAATTCTTGTTGTACGCACTTGTTGATCCGAGTACTAAACTTCTCTTTATTCTAGTCTCTCATAGATGGTGAGGACTCCGCTACCGGACGAGGGGGACGACTACCAGTACCAACCACTGAGGCCACCAGAGGCCGTGGACACGGTCGTGGATGTGGTAGCACCTGTGGATCCTCAAGTTGCCCCAGCTAAAGACCAGAATCCAGCAGCACCAGTTCAGGAACTAGCTATGCCCATTGTGATTCCGAGTCTTCAGGAGGCCTTGGCTCAGATCTTGACAGTTTGCACTAGCCTGGATCAGGCAGTTTTAGCCACGACAGCAGCAGCTACTTCACAGGCCGAGGGAGGAAGTCATACCCCCATTTCCCGCACACCTAAGTAGGTAGTGCGGGGACTTCAGATGATGGAGGCACCACCAGCTCAGTCATTTGCACAAACACAGGAGTTCGGGGTTCCAGTTATGCCGGATGATGAGCAGCGGTATCTTGAGAGGTTTGGTAGACTCCAGCCTCTGCCATTCAGTGGTACTGAGGGCGAGGATGCCAGGGTAATCTGGACTAGTATCAGCGGATGCTCCGTACAGCAGGGACTCTCGACTCTACTGGTGTGTCATTTACCACCTTTCAGTTTTCAGGGGCTGCCTTCACTTGGTGGGAGGCGTATGAGAGGCATAGGCCTGCTGGTGCAACGCCCTATACTTGGCAGGAGTTCTCCACTCTCTTCTTGGGGAAGTATGTACCGTAGTCCCGATAGAGAGGAGCTGCGCAGGCAGTTTGAGTGGTTGAGATAGGGGGATATGATCGTGTCCTAGTATGAGATGAGGTTATCATAGCGAGCTCATCATGTCGTTTGGATGGTCCCGATTGATCGAGAGAGGATCAGGAGATTTGTTGATGGCTTTAACTACCATCTCCGCATTCTTATAACTCGAGAGATCATTGGGTGCTACATTTGAGGAGGTGGTTGATATAGCTCGAGAGATTGAGATGGTGCACCAACATGATCGAGAGGAGAGGGAGGCCAAGAGGTTCTGGTAGTTACAGTGGTGCTCCTTTGAGGGGCCAGTTCCAGCATGGTAGAGGTCTTTCTCTCAGGACCACTCAGTCGGCCCGCCCAGAGCATCGTGGGCCATCTTCAGGTCGTGTTTATCATGGGTCTCAGTAGAGACCGACATCACTCAGTTCCCTTCCAGCCTAGAGTTCAGCTCGTGCCTCATCAGCCTGGGGTTCTTCTTTACCAGGTCCTTCGACTGGTCACTTCGGTGTGAGGGGTTCCCTTCACTCCCATTCCCTAGTACCTGGGAGTTGTTATGAGTGCGGGGAGTTTGGGCATATCAGGAGGAAGTGCCCTCACCGTGCTGCTATCTCGTCTCAATCGAGGGGTCAATCCTTGACTTCTGCTCCAGTCACTTCACAACCCGCCCTGCCAGATAGGTGTTGAGGTCAGGCAGCCAGGGGTCGCCCTAGAGGTGGAGGCCGATCACGCGGTGGTCAGGCTCGTTTTTCTGTTATTCTAGGCAGGACAGATGCCATTGCTTCAGATGTTATCATTATAGGTATTGTTTCAGTCTACCACATATATGCCTATGTATTGTTTGATCCCGGCTCCACCTATTCATATGTGTCTTCATATGTTGCTAGTTATTAGGGTACGCCCTGAGAGTTTCTTGCTTTACATGTTCATGTATCCACCCCGGTAGCTGATAGTGTTATTGTGGACCATGTGTATTGGTCTTGTATAATGACTATTGGGGGTGTGAAGACCCGAGTTGATCTATTACTATTGAGAATTGTGAATTTTGTTTTCATTTTAGGCATGGATTGGTTATCTGCTTGTCATGCTATTCTAGACTGTTATGCTAAAAAAATCACTTTGGGTATGCCGGGTGTTCCGCGTATCGAGTGGCGTGGTATGACTAATTATGTCTCTAGTAGAGCGATTTCCTTCTTGAAAGCCCAGCGTATGGTTGGGAAGGGTTGTCTCTCGTATCTTGCCTTTGTGAGGGATGTTGGAGCTGAGGCTCCCAGTATTGATTATGTCCTAGTTTTGTGGGACTTCGCCGATGTTTTTCCTGCAGACCTGCCGGACATGCCACTGGACAAGGATATTGAGTTTGGTATTGACCTGGTGCTGGCCACTCAGCCCATTTCCATTCCTCCATATCGCATGGCATCAACAGAGTTGAAAGAATTGAAGGAGCAGCTTTAGGAGCTCCTAGATAAGGGGTTCATTCGGCCTAGTGTGTCACCTTGGGGTGCAACAGTTATGTTTGTAAAGAAAAAGTATGGCACGATGAGAATGTGCATCGATTATAGGCAATTGAATAAAGTAATAGTGAAGAACAAGTATCCTCTACCTCCCATTGATGATTTATTTGACCGGCTTCAGGTAGCGAGGGTGTTCTCCAAGATTTATCTTCGTTCGGGCTATCACCAGTTGAAGATCACGAATTCAAATATTCTTAAGACTGCTTTCATGACTACCTATAGTCACTATGAGTTTCTTGTCATGTCTTTTGGGCTGACCAATGGCCTAACTGCGTTCATGCATTTGATGAACACTGTATTTCATCCTTATCTGGATTCGTTAGTTATTGTTTTCATTGATGACATTCTGGTATAATCGCGTAGTCAGGAGGAGCACGCAGATCATTTACGTGTTGTATTACAGAGATTGAGGGAGGAGAAGCTTTACGCAAAGTTCTATAATTGTGAGTTCTGGTTCGGTTCATTGGTTTTCTTGGGTCACCTGGTGTCCAACGAGGGTATGCAGGTTGACCCAAAGAAGATAGAGGCAGTGTAGAGTTGCCCTAGACCGTCCTTAGACATAGAGATTCGTAGTTTCCTCGGTTTGGTAGGCTATTACCGCCGGTTTGTTCAGGGATTTTCATCCATTACATCGCCCTTGACTAAGTTGACTCAGAAGGGTGTTTGATTTGTATGGTCGGACGAGTGTGAGGAGAGCTTTCAGAAGCTCAAGACTGCTTTGACCACAACTCCAGTACTAGTTTTACCCTCACCTTCAGGTTCTTATACAATGTATGATGACGCTTTGAGAGTTGGGATTAGTTGTGTATTGATGCAGGAGAGTAGAGTTATTGGTTATGCTTTCGTCAGTTGAAGCCCCACGAGAAGAACTACCATGTTCATGATTTGGAGTTGGCTTCGATAGTTCATGCATTGAAGATTTGGAGGCATTACTTGTATGGTGTATCTTGCGAGGTATTCACTGATCATCGTAGCCTTCAGCATTTGTTCATGCAAAAGGACCTCAATTTGAGGCAGCGGAGGTTCCTAGAGTTGCTTAAGGATTATGATATTACCATTCTGTATAATCCGAGGAAGACCAATGTAGTGGCCGACGCTTTGAGCCGAAAGGCAGTGAGTACGGGGGGCTTGACGTACTGTCCAGTTGAGGAGAGGCCATTTGTAGTTAATGTTCAAGCCTTTCCCAATCGGTTTGTAAGATTAGATATTTCGGAGCCCCGTCGGGTGTTGGCTTGTGTGCTTTCTTGGTCTTCTTTATATGATCATATCAGAGAGCGCCAGTATGATGATTTGCATTTTCTTGTCCTTAAGGAAAGGGTTCAACATGATGATGCCAGAGACGTGACCATTTGTGATGATGGTTTGTTGAGGATGCAGGGACGAATTTGCATGCCTAATGTGGATGGGCTTCGGGAGATGATATTGGAGGAGGCCCATAGCTCGTGGTATTCCATCCATCCGGTTGTCGCGAAAATGTATTAGGATCTTAGACAACATTATTGGTGGCGAAGAATGAAGAGAGATATTGTGGAGTTTGTAGCTTGGTGTCTCAATTATCAGCAAGTGAAATATGAGCAGCAGAGACCGGGTGGCTTGCATCCGTAAATTGTTATTCCTGAGTGAAAGTGGTAGAGGATCACTATGGGTGATTGTAGACAGGCTAACCAAGTCCGAGCTCTTTATTTTTGTTTGTACTACTTATTCTTCAGAGTGGCTGGCAGAGTTATATAATCGGGAAATTGTTCAGTTGCATGGTGTCCCAGGTTCTATTATATCAGATCGGGGCACTCAATTTACTTTCCACTTTTGGAAGTTGGTTTAGCGAGAGTTGGGCACTCAAGTGCAGTTGAGAACAGCTTTTCACCCTCAGACGGACGGGCAGTCTGACCGTACCATTCAGATATTTGAGGATACGTTAAGCATCTGTGTTATTGATTTCGGAGGGTCGCGGGATCAGTTTCTACTGCTTGCCGAGTTCGCCTACAACAGAAGCTATCACTCCAGCATTCAGATGGCACCGTATGAGGCTTTGCATGAGAAACGGTGTAGATCTCCAGTTGGTTAGTTCGAGCCCGGTAAAGCTAGGCTATTGGAGATAGATTTGGTTCAGGATGCTTTGGATAAAGTGAAGGTAATTCAGGAGATACTTCGTACGGCGCAGTCGAGGTAGAAGAGTCATGCGGACCGGAAGGTTCAAGATGTATCCTACATGGTTGGTGAGAAGGTCCTATTGAATTTTTCATCCATGAAGGGTGTTATCAGGTTCAGAAAGAAAGGAAAGTTGAGTCCGCGATTTATTGGGCTTTTTGAGGTACTTAGGAGGATTGGGGAGGTGGTTTATGAGATTGCATTGCCACCCACCTTGTCGAGTGTGCATCCAGTTCTCCATGTTGATGCTTCGTAAGTATATTAGGGACCCGTTCCATGTTCTGGATTTTAGTACGGTTCAGTTGGAGGGTGATTTGACTTATGATGTAGAGCCAGTAACCATTTCGGATCGTCAGGTTCGGAAGGTGAGATCAAAGTATGTAACTTCAGTGAAGGTGCAGTGCAGAGGTCGGCCCGTAGAGGAGGCTACCTGGGAGACCGAGCGGGAGATGCGGAGCAGGTATCCCCACCTGTTTGAGGCTTCAGGTATGTTTCTTGACTCGCTCGAGGATGAGCGTTTGTTTTAGTTGAGGAGGATGTGACGACCCGACCCGTCGTCTCATGAGTTACCGCCCTGTTTCCCCCATTTTCTGCTTTGTTATGCTTCGTTATCCGTGTCTTGTGTGATCGAGTTTGTTTGGAGAAGTTTTGGCAAGAAATGAGACACTTAGTCTCCTTAAGGAAGGTTTGGTTTGGAAAAGTCAACTGGATGTTGACTTATGAGTTAGAGGGCTCGAATGTGATTTTTGGGTGATTTGGTTAGCTTCAGGGGTTGATTTGTGACTTAAGAGCGTAATCGGAAGTGATTTTGGAGGCCCGATGTAAAATTAGGCTTAAATTGGCGAAGTTAGTATTTTGGCGAATTCCGGTTGATAGGAGAGATTTTGATCTAAGGGTCGAAATGGAATTCTGACAGTTGCAGTAGTTTCGTTAGATGATTTAGGATGTGTGTGCCAAATTGAAGGTTATTCGGATGTGTTTTGGTTGGGTTTTTGATCGAATGTGTGTTTCGAAAGTTTAGAATAACTTAGGCTTGAATCCAATGTGAATTGACGATTTTGGTGTTGTTTGATGTGTTTTGATGATTGAAACAAATTTGAGTTATGTTTTAGGATGGGTTGGCACTTTCGGTTGAGGTCCGGGGGGCCTCGGGGTGATTTCGGATGGTCAAACGGACCAAATCTAGCATTTGGAAATTGCATATTTTCTAGCTGAAGTGTTGCAGTGATTTGGTCATCGCGATCACGAGGGGGGTGTCGCGATCGCGTAGAGGAAAATGGGAGGCTGGAACTTTGTTCATCATGTTCGCACTCAGTGGTTCACGATCGCATAGGTTTGGAAGCTAGTGCATCGCGTTCGTGGAAGGATTATTGCGTTCGCGTAGAAGGATTAGAAGTCCCATAATATTTGTTCTTCGCGTTCACAGCAGAAGGCTCGCGTTCACGTAGTAGTATCAGCTAGAGCATCGCGATCGCGGATGAGGCTTCGCGTTTGCAAAGGGTAAAATGGGCAAATGGGATTTTTGTGCATCGCGAACGCGAGAAGGCCCTCGCATTCGCGTAGAGGAAATTATCACCTGGGCAGAATAGTTTTTAAGTCATTTTCTCCACGAGTCTAAGTTAAGTTTCACCATTGTTGAGCATCCTTGAGAGATTTTTTATGGGAATTGAAGAGGGTTTCGACTGGGATTGATTGGAGATGAGTTGTATGAACTAAAAAGATGATTTAATTGTAGAATCAACCTAGAAATTCATGAAAATTTATCAAAAGGGGGAAGAACTAGTGCTTGAGTTTTGATATTTCAAATTGGGTTTTGATGGGTCTTTTAAACTCGGATTTGGGAGTTATTGTTATGTATAGACTCGTGGCGAGATAAGGAACCCATTGATGTAAAAACTTCTAGAATTTGAGAAGTGGTCGCGGGGCTCGGGTTTTGCCAATTTCGAGATTTTTACTATTTTTCGATTCTTTTCGATTAGGTTATGTTCCCTTAGCCTATTGTGACGTATTCGTTGTGGTTTTGGTCAAATTCGACGCGCGAGGAGGCCGATTTGAGAGGCAAGAGCATATGGAGCTAGAGATTTTTCCGGCTTGAGGTGAGTAATGATGATAAATGATGTCCCGGGGGTTTGAAACCCTAATTGCACAACGTAGTGCTATATTTAGGTGACTTGCACGCTGGATAGCGAGCGTGGGGTAGAGCACCATTGGGGATTGTGACTTGGTCCGTCCCGATTTGATGAAATTGTTATTTAGTTGGCTGAGACTTACTTGTTATTATTATGAATTGGGCTAGTTATTGCCGACCTGTAAAACCCTTAGGGGCTTTTTGATTGATATTTCCTCACTTTACTTGTTAAAAATCATATTCTCAGTCATGTTTCTATTTGTCAAAAAGACGTGAACCGATATTTTAGTATTAACTCTAAATGAGAGAAAACATGAGGGCTGAGCTCCCTACCTTATATTATTGTGTCCGAGAGGCTGCGTGTAAAATGACTGAGATGGGTTGAGAACCCAATAGTGAGGATACCATAAATATTATGGATCGGGCTTCACGCCAGAATAATACTTATGTGGACCGGGTTGCGCGCCGCAGCGATACAGCGCTTGGGCTATTGGAGCCCTTCCCGGAGTTTGTACACCACCAGTGAGCGCAGTCGACTATTTATATGGATCGGGCTGCATACCATAGTGATGTATGGATCAGGCTACAAGCCGCACCGATGTACGGATCTGGCTGCACGTCGCAGCGGGTATTCTAATTTCTATTATTATGAGGTTTCATTGATTTATTCGCTGGATTACTGTTTTAGAGGTTTTACTGCTTGATATAGAACTGCTTTGTGCCTTACATTTTTTTCATGCTTTCAGCCGTTATTTATATTTATTACTCACTGGGTCAGAATTCTCACATTACTCCATGCACCGTGTGTGTAGATCCAGGTGTTCCTAAGGTGTAGTACGAGATTTCCTGCAGTTTATATTTCACCGGAGTTATCGAGGCAACTGCATGGCGTCCCCAGACCTGATTTCTCCCTCTATCGTTTTTTACTCTTTCTGCATTTTAGATGTTCCTGTATTAGACTGTTAAATTCATGTATAAGAGGCTCTTGACTTGTGACACATGATCGGTGGACTATGGTAGATATTATTATTATGGTTTTTCGCATATTTCGTCTTTATTTAAGACTTCTATTCATATCAGTTTGTAATTAAATTCTGTTAATCGGCATTGAATATTTATTAAAAAGGGATTGCGTGTTGAATTGTTTGGGCTTGCCTAGCATTGTGATGGGCGCCATCACGACCGAGGTTGGGGTCGTGACATGCTGCTTTGTCTTCTTATTTCCATCTCACAGTAAGATTACAAGTTTTGCATTTCTCTTTCGTATGCTTCAATGTCTCTCTTCGGGTGAGTTTTTCTCTTTCCTCCTTTTCCTTAACTTTTTGCTTAGTTATTGGTTTATTGATTTGATTTCTATTTAATTTTATCTCTTATCATTTGGATCTTCTGAAGATGAATACTATTTTTAATTTTTACTGTTACAAGAAATTAGACACCTTCTTTCCATTTTCCTCAGCATGCATGTGTTTCGTTCATGTTTTACGATATGGTTTTGGACATCTTGAATTTTTGAGGGTTTTTTGGCTCGAGTTACCTTCTAGTGAGTTTTAAATTGAAATGGAAAGATAAATGTAACTTATTTTTGTATGTAAAGAGATAAATATGACCATGTTTGGTAGTTTTATAAAGATAAATAAACTACCCCTAAAGTGAACATAATTGGCTAATGCGAGAAAATAACTCTAAAAATACCACCCCCCACCCCTTCCCTTTTTTTTTGGAAAAACATCGTCCAGAATCAAGTTTTCCACAGAACAGGCTTCACCATTTCTGTTTAAAACCTTTACCCTCCACTGCTTTACCATTAATGGAGAGAGTACTAGCGAAGGATAACCGTAGGATCATTTTTTATCCAATGGCTATCTTTCTCCCTTACTCTCTATTTAAACCAATGGTATCTCGTTTTAATGGAATAATATGTGAAGGATCATTGGATGACCAAGGGTACTTTCGGTATTATGAATTTATTTGGGGATAACTTGGTAATTTTATTTTTATTCAGGTGTCTAAGTTAAAACACCACGTGCCTATAATTTTTATCTCGCCCTTTTGAGGCTTTGTCTTTTTATTTCCATCTCATAATAAGATTTCAAGTTTTGCATTTCTCTTTCGTATGATTCAATGTCTCTCGTCGGTTGAGTTTTTCTCTTTCCTCCTTTTCCTTAACTTTTTGCTTAGTTTTTGGTTTAGTGATTTGATTTCTCTTTAATTTTGTCTCTTAT
Source organism: Nicotiana glauca (assembly GCA_026770625.1). Taxonomy (NCBI): domain Eukaryota; kingdom Viridiplantae; phylum Streptophyta; class Magnoliopsida; order Solanales; family Solanaceae; genus Nicotiana; species Nicotiana glauca. The sequence goes on along the minus strand of MU751071.1, from coordinate 24,480 downwards.
TATTTGGATCTTCTTAAGATGAGTACTGTTTTAAATTTTGTACTGTTACAAGAAATTAGACACCTTCTTTCTATTTTCCTCAACATGCATGTGTTTCGTTCATGTTTTACGATAAAGTTTTGGACAACTTGAAATTTTGGGGGGGTTTTTGTCTCGAGTTAACTTCTAGTGAGTTTTAAATTGAAATAGAGAGATAAATGTAACTTATTTCTAAAGTAAAGAGATAAATATGACCATGTTGGGTAGTTTTATAAAGATAAATAAACTACCCCTAAAGTGAACATAATTGGCTAATGCGAGAAAATAACTCCCAAAATACCACTCCCCCTTCCCTTTCTTGTAAAAGAAATCGTCCAGAATCAAGTTTTCCACAGAACAGGCTTCACCATTTCTTTTTAAAACCTTTTGCCCTCCACTGCTTTACCATTAATGGAGGGAGTACTAGCGAAGGATAACCGTAGGATCATTTTTTGATCCAACGGCTATCTTTCTCCCTTATTATCTATTTAAACCAATGGTATCTCGTTTTAATTAAAGAATAAGGGAAGGACACCTTTCCATTTTCCTCAGCATGCATGTGTTTCGTTCATGTTTTACGATAAAGTTTTGGACATCTTGAATTTTTTGGGGGGTTTTTTGTCTCGAGTTACCTCTAGTGAGTTTTAAATTGAAATGGAGAGATAAATGTAACTTATTTTCGAAAGTAAAGAGATAAATATGACCATGTTTGGTAGTTTTATAAAGATAAATAAACTACCCCTAAAGTAAACATAATTGGCTAATGAGAGAAAATAACTCCCAAAATACCACTCCCCCCTTCCCTTTCTTGGAAAAAAATCATCCAGAATCAAGTTTTCCGCAGAACAGGCTTTACCATTTCTGTTTAAAACTTTTACCCTCCACTGTTTTACCGTTAATGGAGAGAGTACTAGCGAAGGATAACCGTAAGATCATTTTTTGGTCCAACGGCTATCATTCTCCCTTACTCTTTATTTAAACCAACGGTATGTCGTTTTAATTAAATAATAAGTGAAGGATCCTTGGATGACCAAGGGTAATTTTGGTATTATGAATTTATTTGGGGATAACTTGATAATTTTATTTTTATTAAAGTGTCTAAGTTAAAACACCACGTGCCTATAATTTTTATCTCGCCTTTTTGCTGATTTGTCTACTTATTTCCATCTCAAAGTAAGATTTCAAGTTCTGCATTTCTCTTTCATATTCTTCAATGTCTCTCTTCAAGTGAGTTCTTCTCTTTCCTCCTTTTTGCTTAATTTTAGGTTTTAGTGATTGTATTTCTCTTTAATTTTATCTCTTATTATTTGGGTCTTCTGAAGATGAACACTGTTTTTAATTTTGTATTGTTACAAGAAATTAGACACCTTTTTTCCATTTTCCTCATCATGCATTTGTTTCGTTGCTGTTTTACAATAAAGTTTTGGACTTCTTGAATTTTTGGGTGGTTTTTGTCTCGAGTTACCATCTGGTGAGTTTTAAATCGAAACGGAGAGATAAATGTAACTTATTTTTTAAAGTAAAAAGATAAATATGACCATTTTCGGTAGTTTTATAAATATAAATAAACTACACCTATAGTGAACATAATAGGTGTCAGGACCCCAACTCCGATCGTGATGGCGCCTAACACACTACTAGGCAAGCTCAGCCAATTTAACAACCTAAACGATTTTTATACAGTTGATGATTTATTTAATACAGATAAATTACTAAGTCATAATATTGGAAATCTGAAATAGAGTTAAAAACATGCGGAATTCCAAATAACAATACTACTACACAGCCCGAAGAATCCGGTGTCACAAGTCTGAGCCTCTAATATAGGTTTATCAACCTATTACATAGCAGTCTGGGGAATATGGAATAAAATAAAAGATAGAAGGGAGAAATCAGGGCTGCAGACGCCATTACTGCTACCTCGATGCACCTGGGAATATGCTGCTCAACAGAGAAGTCCTGACTCAGCCTCGAGATGCACCTGGATCTGCATGCAAAGTGCAGGGAGTAATGTGAGTACTCCAACCCAATGAGTAATAAACATAAATAAAGGCTGAGGTTAAGAAATCCTGAATATGCAAAATGTAAGCTATAAATGCAGTAATTTAAACCAAGTAGTATAAAGTCAGTAAACCAATGGAAAATAATATGGAAATACTGAAACATATAAGTAAATAAATGACAGTAAAATATGAAATGTAACACATAATACGGTACTCCCTAGTACCCGTTGCAGCGTGCAGCCCGCTCCATTTATTTATCATTGACGACGCTCACTGGGGGTGTGCAGACTCCGGGATGGGCCCCTTACGGCCCAAGAACAATACCAAGCCATCTCGTCGCATCAACTAGTCCCTGGGCCTCATATCATTATTAATATAATACTGTTGCGGCGCGCAGCCCGATCCCATACTCAATCCAGAATCACATAAGCCTCTCGGGCAATAGTAAAATAATAGTTCTCAGCCCAAAACATTGTTAGAAATGTCATTTAAGTTCAAATCTGAGTAAAAGTGGATGAGTTTGCAAAATAGTTTTGAACAATAGGACTGAGTTCAAATAATATGTCCAAGTAGTGGGGAAACAGTAATAGAAATCCCCGAAGGTTCAAACAGTTGGGGTGAAGCCCAATTATGACAATTAGTCCAAAATAATAATGATATCAACTAAGCTTCAACCAATTAAGTAGTAATTTCATCAACCAAGAAGGACCAAGTCACAATCCCCAATGGTGCTCTACCCCACGCCTGTTACCCGGCGTGCAAGTCACCTTAATATAGCACTACGATGTGCAAATCTGGGGCTTCAAACCCTCAGGACATCATTTGCATCTATTACTCCCCTTAAACCGGCTAAAGTTCTAGCTCGCTATGCCCTTTCCTCTGAAATCGGCCTCCTCGCACGTCGAATCTGACCAAAACCAAAACAATACGTCACAATATGCTAAAGGAATAATACCCAAGCGAAAATAATCAAAAAACATCAAAATTTCCGAAATTGACAAAATCCGAGCCCTATTCCCACTTCTCAAAACTCAGAAATTCTTACACCAATAGATTTCTTATCTCTCCACAAGTCTATACATATAAAGAACATCAAAATCGGAGTCAAAATGACCCCTCAAATCCCAATTTAAAATATCAAAACTCAAGCCCTAGTTCTTTCCATTTTAGCCAAGTTTCCATGAATTTCAAGGTTAATTTCACAATATAATTGTGTTTTAATTCATAGGACTCACCTCCAATCAATCACAGTCGAAACCCTCTTCAATTTCTCCCAAAAAGTTGTCAAGATGCACAACAATGGTGGAAAATGACTTAACCTAGCAGAATAAAATGTTTTAATAAGCCCTTCTGCCCAACAGGTATTTACTCTATGCGAACGCGGTCAAACCTCGGCGTTCGCGATGAACAAAAATTGCGTTGACCAAATTTACCCTACGCAAACGCGGTGCCCAACCCGATATCGCGATTCCTTGACTTCTCAACTTACGCGAACGCGGCCTACATGTGCGAACGCGAAGAACAAAAGTGTTGTGCCCTCAACTTCCACTATGTGAACGCGTATGCACCACCGCGAATGCAATATACGAGAAATTACCCTTTCACGATCGCGAACCCTATATCGCAAATGCATAGAACCAAACTCAGCCCTACCAAAATTCCTCTATGCGATCGCGGCCCTTGGCTCGCGATTGCGAAGACCAAAAATCCCTTGCACAGCTACTGCAATTTTTGCAATAACTTATAGTCCAAAACATCCCGTTTAGCAATACGAAATCACCCCGAGGCCCCTGGGACCTCAACCAAAAGTACCAACACCTCCTAAAACATCACCCAAACTCGTTCCAACCATCAAAAAACACTAAAATTATCAATCTGCATCATATTCAAGCCTATGTTCTTCTAAAACATCCGAAACAAGCATTTGATTAAAAACCCAACCAAATCACCTCCGAATGACCTGGATTTTTACACACACATACCAAATCACATAACGAAGCTACATCAACTCTCATAATTCCATTTCGGCTCTCGGATGAAAATCTCACCTACCAACCAAAATTTTCCAAAATACTAACTTCGCCAATTCGAGCCTAATTCTACATCGGACCTCTAAAATTACTTTCGATCGCACACCTAAGTCACAATTCATCCCCCAAAGCTAACCGAACCATCCGAAATCACATCCGAGTCCTCTAACATATAAGTCAACATCCGGTTGACTTTTCCAAACTAAGATTTCCTTAAATAGACTAAGTGTCTAATTTCCTACCAAAATTTCTCCAAACAAACTCGATCGCACAAGACACGGATAATGAAGCATAAAGAAGTACATAATGGGGTAAACGAGGTGGTAACTCATGAGACGATGGGTCGAGTCATCACAATAGGCTAATGCGATAAATTAATTCCCAAAATACCATTCCTCTCCCTTCTCTTTCTTGGAAAAAAATAGTCCTGAATATTGTTTGCCACAGAACAAACTTCACCATTTCTGTTTCAAAACTCTACCCTTCAGTGCTTTACCATTAATGGAGAGATTACTAGTGAAGGATAACTGTAGGATGATTTCTTGATCCAACAACTATCTTTCTCCCTTACTCTCTATTTAAACCAACGGTATCTCATTTTAACTAAATAATAAGTGAAGAATCCTTGAATGACCAAGGGTACCTTACTGTATAATAAGTGAAGGATCCTTGGATTACCAAGGGTACTTTCGGTATTTTGAATATATTTGGGGATAACTTGGTACTTTTGTTTTTATCCAGATGTCTAAGTTAAAACACCACGTGGCTATCATTTTTACCTCGCCCTTTTGCTGCTTTATCTTCTTCTTTCCATCTCACAGTAAGATTTCCAATTTTGCATTTCCCTTTCATAAGCTTCAATGTCTCTCTTTGGCTGAGTTTTTCTCTTTCCTCCTTTTCCTTAACTTTTTGCTTTGGTTTTGGTTTTAGTGATTTGATTTCTCTTTAATTTTATCTCTTATCATTTGGGCCTTCTCAAGATGAACACTGTTTTTAATTTTTTACTGTTACATGAAATTAGACACATTCATTCCATTTTCCTCAGCATTATGACGACCCGACCCGTTGTCTCATGTGTTACTGCGCTGTTTCCGCCATTTTTGTACTTCTTCATGTTTCATTATCGGTATGTGGTGTATTAGAGTTGATTCGGATTGTTTTGATAAGAAATGGGACACTTAGTCTCTTTAAGGAAGGCTTAAGTTGGAAAAGTCAACCGTATGTTGACTTATGAGTTATAAGGCTCGGATGTGTTTTCCGGTGATTCGGTTAGCTACGGGGGATGATTTGTGACACAGGAGTGCGATCAGAATTGATTTTGGAGGTCCGGTGTAGAATTGGGCTTGAATTGGCAAAGTTAGTATTTTGGCGAATTCTAGTTGATAGGTGAGTTTTTGATCCGAGTGTCGAAATGGAATTCCGGGAGTTTCTGAAGCTCTGATATGTGATTTTTAATGTGTGTGCAAAATTTCAGGTCATTCGGACATCCTTTGGTTTGGTTTTTGATCGAAAGTGCATTTCAGATGTTTTTGAAGAACTTAGGCTTGAATCAGATGTGATTTGATGATTTTAGTATTGTTTGATGTGTTTTGATGATTGGAACAAGTTTGGATAATGTATTAAGACATATATGTGTTTTTGGTTGAGGTCGCGGGGTGAATTTTGGACTTGTGTGATTGCTGATGGTTCTGATATCTGGTATTTTTGCATCTCCGGAAAAGGGACTGCAGAAGCTGTTCCGCATATGCGGTAGGGAGGTCGCCGGTGCGGTTTGAGGCCTCGAGGTAGTTTCCACAGAAGCGGACGTTGGTCCGCAAATGCGGTCACCGCAGAAGCAGTCCTGGGCGAGTTAGTAAAAATCACAGAAGCGGATAAAAAACCATAGAAGCGGTAGTCGCAGAAGCGGGTTGGACGCCGAAGATGCGAAAATGACTATTCACAGAAGGGTTTTAAAATGACATTTCATCCACGACTTGGTGGTTATTTTCTTCCATTGTTGAGCATCATGGGAGCTTTTTGGGAGCCATTGAATAGGGTTTCGACTGGAGTTTACTGGAGGTAAGTTCTACGAACTAAAAACATGGTTATATTGTGAAATTGGCCTGGAAATTCATGGAAATTGAGCATAAAACTTATGGATTAGGGCTTGAATTTTGATATTTCAAATTGGGATTTGATAGGCCATTTGAGCTCGGATTTGGGAGTTCTTGGTATGTATGGACTCGTGGCGAGACGAGGAATCTGGTAATGTAAGTTTCATAATTTTTCGAGAAGCGGTCCTGGGGCTCGGGTTTTGCTAGTTTCGAGATTCTTGCTACATTTCGATTAATTTATTTTAGGAATTTTTCCCTTGGCATAGTGTGATGTATTTTCTATGATTTTGGTTAGATTTGACACCCGTGGAGGCCGGTTTGAGGGGCAAAGGCTCCGCGAGCTAGAGATTCGCCGGTTCGAGGTGAGTAATACATGGAAATGATATCCTGAGGGTTTGAAAAATCCGAATTTGCACATCATAGTGCTGTATTGAGGTGACTTGCATACCGGATATGAGCGTGGGGTAGAGCACCATTGGGGATTGTGACTTGGTCCATCCCGATTGTTGATTTTACTGCGTAATTGATTTAAACTTACTTGATGCTATCATGATTTGGGCTGATTTTCATATGTTGGGCTTCGTGCCGATTATTTGGATCCTTCGGGGATTGGTATCATTATTTTTGCACTACTTTGCATATTATTTGGTCTCAGTCCATGGTTTTAATACGGTTTTGCAAACTCAGCTATTTTTCTAAGATTTGAAAAACTTGAACAATATTTTATTGCCATTTTTGGTTGAGAACTGTTATTTTAAAATGTGCCCAGTGGCTTATGTGCATTTCTTGACTGAGCATGGATCGGGTTGCACGCCGCAGCAGTGTTATAGTGATCTCTGGATATCTGGTTGGCTCGGGTTGCACGCCGCAGAGGTACTGTATTGATATTGAGGCCGAGGGCCTGGTTGATTCCACGAGATGGCTCGGGTTGTAGGAGCCCCTCCGGAGTCTGTACACACCCCCAGTTAGCGTCGTCGACGTTAAACGGATCGGACTGCACGCTGCAGTGGGTACTGAAATGTACCATCATATGCATTGCATTGTATTTATGCATTTTTTTCATCGTTTGTTGTTTGTGATATTTCTTGAGTTATCTATCTGCTATTACGGTATTATCTGATCACTCATAAAGAAGATAACTTCCAGACAGTGGTAACAATGACACTGAATTATTCGGTTGGTTAGGCAACAACGACTGACCAGGAATGACGCCGCGTGGTCAGGTAACAATGGCTGACCATGAACGAGAATAAGGTCCGAGGGGCGAGGTTCTATGAATAGCGATACCGATTGATTGAGATTATTTTTGCAACCGTTGAAAAGATTATTTTCAAAAGAGTTTTAAAACTGAACCAAAGAATTTTCAAAGATTTCACATGTTTCACTGATTTCTAAAAGAGTTTTACACTGTATCTATACAGCGTGCCCCAGGGGAGTTTATTCGACCCATTCCCCAGTCTCCCGCACTGCTCAAGTAAGTGTGCGACTCCGTATGAGGACCTTGATCTGCTACACGTGTTTTCTTACTGCTCAGTTATTATTTACTCTTATTACTCATTGAGTTGGAGTACTCACTTTACTCCTTACACCTCGCGTGCAATTACAGGTATTGTTCACCCGGTAGCGGGTTCTGAGCTGATCGAAGGTATCACTTTTGTAGCAGAGTAAGGTGACCGCCAGCGTTTGCGGCACCGGGTTTTCCTTTATTTTAATTCTAAATTAAATCCATGTATATTACAGACCCTGTAATTGTGTTCAAGCTTCTCTAGATGCTTGTGACTTCTGACACCCCGGTCGGGCTAAGTTGGGATGTAAATATGGTTAACCAATGTTATTTAAGTTGCATTTTCTATTCTTCATGTCTAAAAATTTTTAAAGAAATGATTTGGGTTAGTTTGCTGGCCTTGTCTTCACGATAGGCGCCATCACGATCGGCCTTGGAAATTGGGTCGTGACAAGCATGCATGTGACGACCCGACCCGTCGTCTCATGTATTTCAGCCCCATTTCAACCAATTACTGCTTCTTCATGTTTCATTATTGGTATCGGGTGAATTAGAGTTGAAATGGATTGGTTTGGATAGGAAATGAGACACTTAGTCTCTTTAAGAAAGTCTTATGCTGGAAAAGTCAATCGAATTTTGACTATTGAGTTACAGAGCTCGGACGTGAATTTCGGTGATTCGGTTAGCGTCGGGGGATGATTTGTGACTTAGGAGTGTGATCGAAATTTATTTTGGAAGTCCGGTGTAAAATTAGGCTTGAATTGGGCAAAGATAGTGTTTTGGCGAATTCCGGTTGATAGGTGAGATTTTGATCCGAGGGTCGAAATGGAATTTCGAGAGTTGCAGTAGCTCCGTCAGGTGATTTTGGATATGTGTGCTAAGTTTCAGGTCATTCGAAAGTGTTTCGGTTGGGTTTTTGATCGAATGCGCATTTTAGAAGTTTTTCAGAAACCTAGGCTTGAATCCGATGTGAACTGATGGTTTTAGCGTTGTTTGACGTGTTTTGAGGGGTTGGAACAAGTTTTAATGAGGTTTTAGGTTGTGTTGGTGTTTTTGGTTAAGGTCCCGGGGGCCTCGGGGTGAATTCTAGTGTCTAGACGAGAGTTTTTTAAGTTTGCTTCAGGCCTGATATTGATGTCATCTGGTATTTCTGCTTCTGTAGAAATGGACCACAGAAGCGGTTCCGCAGAAGCGGGTAGAAAAGTGCAGAAGTAATTTCGTGTGGGGTTTAGGAGCTCCACAAAAACGGACCCTTTTTGCATTAGCGGGTCCGCAGGAGCGAGTGAAAAATCGCAGAAGTGGTCTTGGATGAACCGCAGAAGCGGAGTTCGAGTCGCAAAAGCGAAGATTGGGTTTTTAAGTGAGAACTGCATAAGCGGATTTTTAGCCACAGAAGCGGTCCCGCATAAGTGGAAGCGGGACCGCAGAAGTGAAAGTTATTGTTGGCAGAAAGGGTTTAAAGGTTTTATTTCATCCGCGAGCTCCACCATTTTTCCTCCATTATTGAACGAGTTTGAGAGCTTTGGCCGAGAAATTTTGAGGGTTTTGACTGAGAATCGATTGGAGATAAGTTCCTTGGCCTAATTATTCGAGTTTATGGTAGATTTATCATTGAAATGAGTGGAAATTCACCAAAATGGGGTAAGTTAGGGCTTGAGAAGTTATGATCTAAAAATGGAATTTGGAGGGTCAAATGGACTCCGATTTTGATAAATTTGATATGTATGGACTCGTGTCGAGACGAGGAATCCGGTGATGTAAATTTTGTAATTTTTAGAGAAGTAGGCCCGAGGCTCGGGTTTTGCCAACTTCGTGTTTTTCGAGTCTTTTCGATTGGGTTATATTCCCTTAGCCTATTGTAATGTATTCCTTGTGGTTTTGCTCAGATTTATCGCACGAGGAGGCCAATTTGAGAGGAAAGGGCATAGTGAGCTAGATTTTGGGCCAGCTCGAGTTGAGTAATGAGTGTAAATGATGAAAAGAGGGTTTGAAACCCCGACATTTCACATCGTACCGCTATATTGAGGCGAGGCACGCGCTTTACGATGAGTGCGGAGTTATTGGTTATTGGGGATTGTGACTTTGTCCATCCCGGTGAGGTTTTTACTATGTTTTTCTACTTGAACTTGTTGGAAATCATTGTTACTTGGTTTGACCATTGTGTTTGGGCTTCGTACCGGTTACTTGGATCCTTTATGGATTGATTTCACTGATTTGCATACTCTGTATATTGTTTAACCTTTTTCTAAGGTTTTCAGTACTGCACTGCAAACTCAGCCCCTTTTTCTAAACTTGGTAACTCAAATGATATTTAAATGATATTTTGGGCTATGGATTACTGTTTTGAAAGTGTCAGAAAGGATTATATTGATTTTCTGGAAAATATGGTTGGCTCGCGCTGCACGCCGAAGCAATGGTATTTGATATTGAGTCTAATGGCCTGGTTGTTGCCACGAGATGGCTTGTTTATTACTCTTGGGCTGTAGGAGCCCCTCCGGAGTCTATACACACCCCGAGTGAGCGCCGTCGACGTAAAATATATGTATATGGTTGGCTTGGACTGCACGCCGCAGTGGTTACTTGAGAGTACCCGTATTTGCATTGCATTACATTATTGCATCATTTCTTACCTGCTACCTGTCATGGTTATTATTCTGTTCTACTACTTTATTGACTCGCCGATTTTACTATTAAAGGTTTGGTACTGCCTGCTATAGAAGCCTTATGTTTTTTCGTGAATTTCTTACTTTCAATTGTTATTTAAGCCCATTACTCACTGAGTAGGAGTACTCACTTTACTCCCTGCACATTTTGTGCAGATTCAGGTGCATCACAGACTGAGGGAGGACCTATCTAGTTGATCAGCATTTCTTCGGGAGCATCGAGGTAGCTGCCTGGCGTTCGCAGCCCTGATCCTTCCTTACTACCCTATAAATTTTATTATTCTGCTTCTTAGATAGTGATGTTAGGGTGACACTCTGTATTAGAGGCTCATGGTCATGACGTCGGATCTTGTTTTGGGCTTATGCTTTCCGTATTCTGTTGGATTTCAATACATTTTCCCGTATCTATAGCCTTTATTTAATGGTTTGGTAATTTAATAATTTTGATTTAAACTCTTGAATCCGCAATAGTTGGGGGCATTTGTTGCATATGGTCGGGCTTACCTAACAAGGTGGTGGACACCATCACGTCCGGGATTTTTGGTCGTGACAAGTTGGTATCAGAGCCTAGGTTATCTAGTCTGGCGAATCATGAGCCGGTTTAGTAGAGTCTCGCGGAGCGGTACGAGGACGCCTATATTTCTCCTCAAGATGCTGCAGAACCTTTAGGAAAACTTCATATTCTTGAAATTCTTGTCGTGCGACTATGTTGATCCGAGAACTAAACTCATGTATTCTATTCTCTCGCAGATGGTGAGAACCCGTGCTACTGAACGTGGCAGACGACGACCAGTACCACCCCCACGAGGCCGTGGACGCGGTCGTGGTCGTGGTCGAGGCAGAGCCGCAGGGGCATCACCTGTTGACCCACTAGTTGTCCAGGCTCAGGGCCAGACTCCAGTTGCAGACATTCCAGCAGCCCCTGTTCAGGCACCGGCAGTGATTTCGGGTCTCCAGGAGACCTTGGCCAAGATACTATCCGTTTGCACTGGCCTAGCCCAGGTAGTCTCAGCCACTACTACAGCAGTCACTTCTCAGTCAGGGGGAGGCAGTCAGACCCCAGCCGCTCACACACCCGAGCAGGTGATGCGGGGTTTACAAACACCGGGAGTAGCTCCAACTCAGCCGGTTGTACCGGTTTAGGATTTTGTGGTTCCAACTATGCCGGATGATGAGCAGTGTCATCTCGAGAGGTTTAGTAGGCTTCAGCCTCCAGTTTTCAGTGGTGCTCAGGGTGAGGATGCCTAGGGATTTCATGATAAGTGTCAGCGTATTCTTCGGACGGCAGGGATTTTAGAGTCTAGCGGTGTAGCATTCACCACATTTCAGTTCACTGAGGCTGCCTTCACATGGTGGGAGGAATATGAGCAGCATAGGCAGGCAGGTGCAGCGCCTTTCTCATGGCAGGAGTTCTCCACTATCTTTCTGGAAAAGTTGGTACCACAGTCTCAGAGGGAGGCGCTGCGTAGGCAGTTCGAGTGGCTTCGATAGAGAGACATGACTGTGACCCAGTATGAGGCGAGATTTTCTGAGTTAGCCCGTAATGCCTCGTGGATGGTTCCAACCGATAGAGAGAGGATCAAGAGGTTTGTAGATGGACGTAACTATCACTATCGTATTTTGATGACTCGAGAGAGAGTTTGGGGTATTTCCTTTGAGGATGCAGTTGATATTGCTAGTGACATTGAGTTGGCTCGTCGTCAGGACAGAGAGGAGAGGGAGGCCAAGAAGCCTCGAGGTTTTTGTAGCTTCAGTGGCGCTCTATCTAGGGGTCAGTTTCAGTAGGGTAGAGGTCGTTCATTCAGGCCTCCTCAGTTAGCCCGCTCTGAGTATCGTGGGTCATCTTCCAGCTAAGGTCATCGGGGTTATCAGCAGAGCTAGCCATCTCTCAGCGCTCTTCCAGCTCAGGGTTCATCACGAACTACATTTGTTCAGGGTCCCTCCAGACCGAGTGCGTCAGCCAGTCACTCTGATGTGCAGGGTTCCCTTAAGCCTCTTCTCCGGCACCAAGCAGTTGCTTCAAGTGCGGTGAGTTTGGCCATATAAAGAGGTATTGTCCTCGGTGCCGTGGTAGCCGGTTTCAGCAGAGTGATCAGCCCTCGTCTTTTGGCCCATCTTCTTCAGCACCTGCCCCGCCAGCAAGGGTGAGGGTCAGACAGCTAGGGGCCGCCCTAGAGGGGAAGGCCGATCGGGTCGTGGCCATGCTCGGTTCTATGCTATTCAGGGCCGATCAGATACTATTGCTTCGGATGATGTTATCACAGGTACTATTTCAGTCTACCACATGGATGCCTCGGTTTTATTTGATCCTGGTTATACCTATGCTTATGTGTCTACTTATTTTGCTCACCATTTAGGTACGACCCGGGGGTGCGTTGCTTTACTTGTTCATGTATCCACCCCGGTGGGCGATACTATTATGGTAGACCATGTATATCAGTCATGTTTAGTGACTATTGGGGGTCTGTAGACCCGAGTTGACTTGTTATTGTTGGGCATGGTAGATTTTTATGTTATACTGGGTATGGACTGGCTATCTCCGTACCGTGCTATTCTGGACTCTCATGCCAAGACAATTATGTTGGCTATTCCGGGTGTTTCGAGGATTGAGTGGCATGGTTTGACTGACTATGTTCCCAGCCGGGTAATCTCTTTCCTAAAGGCCCAGCGGATGGTTGGGAAGGGTTGTTTATCACATTTGGCTTTTGTGAGAGATGTTGGAGCTGAGACTCCTAGTCCTGATTCTGTTCCTATTGTGAGGGACTTCGCTGATGTGTTTCCTGCAAAACCGCCAGGCATGCCACCAGACAGGGACGTTGATTTTGGTGTTGATATGGTGCCGGACACTTAGCCTATTTCCATCCCTCCATATCGTATGGCACCAGCGGAGTTGAAAGATATGACGACTCGGCCCGTCGTATCATGCATTTCAGCCCTGTTTCCCCCAATTACGGCTTCTTCATGTTTCATTATTACTATCGGGTGAGTTATAGTTGAAATGAATTGGTTTGGATAAGAAATGAGACACTTAGTATCTTTAAGAAAGGCTTACGTTGGAAAAGTCAACCGGATGTTGACTATTGAGTTAGAGGGCTCGGACGTGAATTTCGGTGTTTCGATTAGCTTCGAGGGATGGGTTGTGACTTAGGAGTGTGATCAGAAGTTATTTTGGAAGTCTGGTGTAGAATTAGGCTTAAATTGGGCGAAGTTAGTGTTTTGGCGAATTCTGGTTGACAGGTGAGATTTTGATCCGAGGGAAGGAATGGAATTCCGAGAGTTACAGTAGCTCTGTCAGGTAATTTTTGATATTTGTCCAAAATTTCAGGTCATTCGGAGGTGTTTTGGTCGGGTTTTGTTCGAATGCGCATTTCAGATTTTTTAAAGAAACTTAGGCTTGAATCCGATGTGAATTGATGGTTTTAGCGTTGTTTGATGTGTTTTTAGGGTTGGAACAAGCTTGAATGAGGTTTTAGGTTGTGTTGGTGTTTTTGGTTGAGGTCCCGGGCGGCCTCGGGGTGAATTCGAGGTGTCTAGACGAGAGTTTTTAAAGTTTGCTTCAGGTCTGATATTGCTGTCATATGGTATTTCCGCTTCTGCGGAAATGGACCAGAGGAGTGGCTCCGTAGAAGCGGGTAGAAGAGTGCAGAAGTGATTTCATGCGGGGTTGAGGATCTCTGCAAAAGAGGACCATTTTTGCATCAGCGGGTCCGTAGGAGTTAGTGAAAAACCGCAGAAGCGGTCTTGGGTGAACCGCAGAAGCGGAGTTGGAGTCGCAAAAGCAAAAATTGGGTTTAGTGAGAACCGCATAAGCGGATTTTTTGCCACAGAAGCGGTCCCGCATAAGCGGAAGCGGGACCGCAGAAGCAAAAGTTACTGTTGGCAGAAAGGGTTTAAAGGTTTTATTTCATCCGCGAGCTCCACCATTTTTCCTCTATTGTTGAACGAGTTTGAGAGCTTTGGGCGAGAATTTTCGAGGGTTTTGACTGAGAATCGATTGGAGGTAAGTTCCTTGGCCTAGTTATTTGAGTTCATGGTAGATTTATCATGGAAATTAGTGGAAATTCACCAAAATGGGATAAGTTAGGGCTTGAGAAGTTATGATGTAAAAATTAAATTTGGAGGGTCAAATGGACTCCGATTTTGATAAATTTGATATGTATGGACTCGTGGCGAGACGAGGAATACGGTGATGTGAATTTTGTAATTTTTCAAGAAGTAGGCCCGAGGCTCGGGTTTTGCCAACTTCGTATTTTTTGAGTCTTTTCGATTGGGTTATATTCCCTTAGCCTATTGTAATGTATTCCTTGTGGTTTTGCTCAGATTTGTCGCACGAGGAGGCCAATTTGAGAGGAAAGGGCATAGTGAGCTAGATTTTGGGCCAGCTCGAGTTGAGTAATGAGTGTAAATGATGAACTGAGGGTTTGAAACCCCGACATTTCACATCGTACCGCTATATTGAGGCGAGGCACGCGCTCTACGACGAGTGCGGGGCTGTTGGTTATTGGGGATTGTGAGTTGGTCCGTCCCGGTGATGTTTTTACTTTGTTTTTCTACTAGAATTAGTTGGAAATCATTGTTACTTGGTTTGACCATTGTATTTGGGCTTCGTGCAGGTTACATTGATCCTTCAGGGATTGATTTCACTCATTTGCATGCTCTACACATTGTTTAACCTTTTTCTAAGGTTTTCAGTACTGTATTGCAAACTTAGCCCCTTTTTCTAAACTTGGAAACTCAAATGATATTTTAGGCTGTGGATTATTGTTTTGAAAGTGCTTGAATGGCTTATATTGATTTTTTGAAAAATATGGATGGCTCGGGCTGCACACCACAACAATGGTATATGATATTTGTGAGCACGTGATTTTTGCCCTACAAGAAATTACTCCCAAAAGACCAAAAGAAAATAACCTTTTTGTTGTTTGCAATTTTTGCGGATTTTGTTGTTATTTTCCTTATTTTTTGTTTGCCTTTGTGTGGACATGTTCATGTGTTTAAACTAATTAAAAAAATACAAAAAATATTGCATTTGGGATTCAATTCCACAATTAGAAGTTAATTAATATT